>PVLC010000449.1:37438-134636 GCA_004027655.1 Graphiurus murinus | reverse complement strand
CCATAGAGCTCGTTGCTCTGGCTTGGGGAGGGGGCAGGTGGCAAAGTGACACGGTAATGGTTGGTGCAGGTACTGCAGGTGATGGGGATGGAGAATGAAGGGCATGTTCAAGAGCCACTTTAGATGACAACACTGACATGACCCAGATGCATTAGATGTTGGGGCCAGAGAGCGTGGGTGCCAGGAGGTTTCTGGCTTGTGTGTCAGGTGAGCAGAGAGGTCTTGCCCCTGCTCTGTCGCTAGCTGAACCCACTTAACGGGTGCCTAGCCCACTGCAGGCACCCATTTAGTGTCTGTTGAGGGGACCTGCTTCATGAGGCCACAGAGCATTAAACACAGCGAGAGGGCCTGCTGCTGGACCCTTAAAGGTTTTGCCCTGGGCTGACCCTTCTCCTGTGTCCGGCATTGAGAACTTGATGGCTGCGGCCTGTCAGAGGAGGCTGGCCTGGCAGCCCTTGAACTGTGCGCCTGGCCAAGTTACCTGTGCTGCTGGCTGCAGCCCCAGTTAGAGGCGGCCTGTCCAGTCTTCCTTGCTCCCTTGTAAATCTTCTTGGCCAACCTGGTCGGGCCAGTGTTGATGGGTCGAGGGCCCCTGCCTTTCTGGGCTGAGGTGAGGCCATATATTTTTACCTGACATCCTGGCTGCACACAAATCTGCTCTTCTGACCTGTGCAGAGCTGGTGGCTGACCCACGGGTGCCCCCCTCACTGCCACCTGTCAAGGCCCCTTTGGCAGCTCCTCTTGCAGCTGGGCTGGGGTGAAAGTGGGGTGCTGTTTGGCCTGGTGGAGGGGTCTAGAAATGGCGGAAGTTGGGGGAGGATATCTGGGTAGTGGGGGTTCTGGGAAGATGGAGGCTCCCAACTGGGTTCCCTGTTCTCCACAAATCGGATTGCCAAGGCAAATCTGCTCGACATGCTGTGGGGTTGAGGAACCTTATGTCTTGGGACTACTCACTGCCTGACCACCCCCTCAGGGGACTCAGCTCCCCTTTTTCTCGTTTTCATCCCAAAGCAGGCTTTTCAAGACTGACATGACCAGGTCCAGGCAGGCAGTGGGAGGCAAATGTACTACTCATAGAGCCTGGGGCCTTTTTTCCCTTCCTTCCTCCCTTACTTCCTCCTTCCCTTCCTTCTTTCCTTCCTTCCTCTTCTCCTCCTCCTCCTCCTCCTCCTCCTTCTTCTTCTTCTTCTTCTTTCTCTCTCTCTCTCTCTCTCTCTCTCTCTCTCTCTCTCTCTCTCCTTTTTTAGCCCTCTTTTTCTCACCATTCAACTTTTACACAAAGTAATGGCACTGATGTCCTCATGATAGTTTATAAGTGTCCCTTTAATTTTTCCCTAAGTATCCCTGATATATCTGGCCATAATGTGTAGTTTTATAACCTGAGAATTCAATAGATGAAACAAGAACAAAAAGTTGAATTTTGAAAAAAAAATTTCACATTATCCAAACACCCTATTTCCATAGTTTGTATTTTCTCTTGCTCCTTGTCCATACCTTGTGGGTTTACAGGATTATAACAGAGAGTATAGAATAATGTTCTGCTTCTTTGCCCATTAGTTAATGGGTCTGAGCTGCCTCCATGGTCTGTGGTTCTCATAGCTGCTCTTAATAACTCAATCCAGTGCTAGATTTAGACGAAATTCTTAGCTTCATGCCTAGCATGTTAGAAATACACAGGAGGCCTCTCCTCCTCCTAGTTTCCTCTTGGACCCTGGAACCCTAAGGAGACTATTCTCAATGTGCCTTGTGGCAGAGAGGAAAGAACTTTGAATTTGGGTTCAAGAGAACTGAGTTCTAGCCTGGAAGTACCACCAAGTGGCTATGAGCGAACTTGGCTCTTTGTCCCCTGGGTGTTAATTTCTGTGATTACAGAGGAGAGTTGATCTCACTCACCTCTGACATTTCAAAATTTGGAATTCCATACAAGTAAGTATGCAAGACTCTAGTAAGTATGCAAGAGTATACTTACAGAAGTAGAGGGTGTGGCTCAGGGATAGAGTGCTTGTCTCACATGCATGAGGCCTGGGGTTTAATACCCAGCCCCTCCCCCCAAATAAGAATATACTAATATTAAATATAAGATTATCCTCTCAGTGTTAAGAATAAGAATGAACTCATATTGAGTTCTTCTTTATGGCTCTTATCCCAGTAATGCTTTTCTGATTTTCTGTCTCTTGCATGTTGAGGGAACTTCTTGAAGGGCCACATCGTCCTTGGTCACTGCTGAATACCCCATTGGTAGCATATGAAAGAGCTAAAGAAGTATTTCCTGGGTGAAAGGTCAGATAGCAAAGTTGGTGGCAGACGCCAGGCTCCCCGCTGTCACCTGTCTACAAGATGTAATTGGTGAGCAATAGACAGATGGCCAGGCAGTCCCCACTCCTCTGGCCACTGCAGGTCTGTGGCCTGGAGAGGGGCCTGTTCTTCTCAGGATGAGGCAGGGATGGAAGAGCTGCTGGGTGCTCCTTCTGCTCCGAGGCTCCCTTGCCTTTCATGGTGCCCACCCTGGGCTGGAGGTGGCAGAGAAGTCTCCTAGACAAGGACTTTCTGCTGAAGTCCTGGCGCCTACTCAGGGCTGCCAACATAGGTCCTCGATATGATAATTGTCACTGTAACAAAATAATTGCCATTCATAGGGGGCCTTTAATGACATGCATCTTCCCGCTCATCACCATCGCTGCCCAGTAAGGGGCATTATGACCATCACTCCCATTTTATCAATGAGGAAACTGAGGCTAGAGAGGCTCGGTAATTTCCCAGATCACGCAGTACGGACGTGATACAGATGGTAGTTGAGCCTGGGCAGCCTGTGTGACTGACCCCTCTTGCTTCCATGGGCTCAGCACCCCCACAACCCCCCACCCCCATCTCTCAGACCCTCTCGCTGTGCTCAGGGCGACATCCCATCTGTCAGAGGTTCTGTTCTGGCCAGATGCAATGCCCCTCCTGGGAACCTAGAGCAGGACAGTTACTGCAGAGGGAGGTGAAGGGAATTTGCAGGCCTCGGCCTAGCTCCAGACCCTGGAGCTGCAAGCGCGGACTGGGAGGGTCTGGCAGCCTGCAGCTTGCCCCCGGGGCTGGGCCGTCTGTGCTCTGCCTTTTTCCTGAGCAGGTGGAATGAGATTCGCTTGGCCAGCCCCAGGAGATTGCCAAGGAATGGGTAGAAAAGAGGAGTGAAGAGGAAAAGGACAGGATGAGGGGCAGAGGAGAGGATCAGCAGAGGTGGGCAGAGCACAGAGGGTGAAGGTGTAGGAAATGGGACCAAGGTGTGAGAGCCGACTCCAGAGACTGAAGCAGCTCAAGCAGCGGGTGCAGGAGGAATTGTATGCAGAGGAGTGGAAGAGGGGTGAAGGGAGATGGAGAACAAAGGTGGCAAACAGAGGCTGGCAGGGGTGGAGGAGGGCATTCGAAGGGCCGTGTTAGGCACAGAAAAAATTCTGATGTTTGGAAACCATAACATATAAAGATTGGAGCACACAACATAGACAAAAGTTTGGAAATTACAACTTATGCCACCTCCAGGAACCTCTGGAGGAGGCCGTGGTAGGCACTTGAGGTGTGGTGAGGCTGTGGGGCCGGGCACACCCAGGCTCCGGTCACAGCAGGCTGGCCTGTAGCCATGAGCTTGATGCCCCTGACATCGTGGTGAATGCTCCAGCCTGAGGTCTCATTAGCCTCTGCTTTGTGGCACACACCCTGCCATTTAATCCCTCAGCCCATTCTTCCAGTGCCAAGGTTTGTAAGCCTGCCCTGCTGACTTCATGAAGCCTGCTGCCACATGGACATGGCAGTGTTAATACACTTGAGTTTCCCTGCCCCTTCCTCACTCCCAAAGCACTTGGCTACCAATGTTCCCTTGCCCTGGATCCATTTTCTATTTAAACTCAGGCCCTGGCTAGGCAGGGCCTTCGTCCCTTGTCAGCATTGAAGAAGCCACAGAAGACAGACTTGATCCTTCATCGACCCTTAAGATTAAGGGATCCAAGTCTCAGAGGGGGAAAATGAGGTAAGATAGGAAAAATTAAAATAGGTAGAAAGGAGATGAACTGCAAAGGAAAGAGAAACTGTAGTTTTAGAATCTAGAAACTTCATAGTCCTTATCTTAACCCTACAGGACCTCTTCTTAGGCAAAAATCTGCAATTGGCCACATATTAATCATAATGGCCCATCTTCAGCACCTGAGATTCCTAGATGCTTGGTAAACAAAAGATTTATAAGGAAGGCCTGACACTTGGTCAAGCTCAGGCATCACCCACTGAGGATTCTGAGGAAGTCCAGACCTCCAGCACTGCTGTGCGCCCCTACCCACACCCTCACAGGGGTCTCCTATAAAAGAACTGTGAGACCCAAAAGGTGCTGTCTCCCTCTTGAAATGGCCCCTGTTCTCCCTTGAGTGTGTATCTCCCACTTTCCTAAATAAACCTCTTTGTCTCTGAAACAAGCAAACTCTGGAGTCCTTTGGTCTGGTGGTCTGGTTGCTGGTGGATTCTCTCTTTTTAAACTAGAGCTGCTCAGTGTAAAGGGCACTGTTGGTTTGCAGCCATTTTCCCCAAACACACCCACTTCCCTCCCTCCCTCCCTCCCTCCCTCTCTCTCTTCCTTCCTTCCTTCCTCTTTTCCTTTCCTTTTTTGGTACTGGGGATTGAGCCCAGGGGCATTTTACCTCTGAGCTACACACTCAGCCCTTTTTATTTTATATTTTTACTTCTCACTAAGTTGTTGAGGGTCTTGCTAAGTTATTAAGGCTGGCCTCAAACCTGTGATCCAGTTGTCTTAGCCTCTCAAGTATTGGGATTATAGGCATGTGCCCCCATGCCTGGCTCATCCTTCGTTTTTCACTTCCTATCAGAACTTGTACAAAGCCCCCCAAGTGGCTCTTTCTACTTTGCTTGCTGCGGATGGAACCCTTGACCCTCAAATTTGAGTGAGTCTTTTGGTCTCCACGCTGGTGAGGGCCACTGTCCTGGCTCTGGGGTTCCTGGAGCTGGGAACACAGGCAGGGCATGAAGATTTCTTAGAAAGTGCCCTTTTCTCACTGGCCTTGTCAGGCATACTGGGGTATGCCTGTAATTTCAGTATTCTGGAGGCTGAGATAGGAGGATCACAGACTTGAGGACAATCTCAGCAACTTAGTGAAAACCTCAGCAACTTAGTGAGACCCTGTTTCAAAATTTAAAACAAAAACAAAAACAAAAAAATAATAAAGAGGACTGGGGTGTTGCTCAGAAGTAGAATACCCTGGGTCCAATCCTCAGTAAAAAAAAAAAAAAAGGCAGTGTTTTTTCTAGTGGTTGATGGCAAGTATGGAGATTGAGCTCAGGGGCATTCTGCCTCTCAACTACACTCCAAGCCCTATTTTTTTACTTTTATTTTGAAGCAGGGTCTCACTAGGTTGATGAGAGTCTCATTACTTGCTGAGGCTGTCCTTGAATCTTTGATCCTCCTAACTCAGCCTCCCAAGTACTGGAATTACAAGTGTGTGCCACCACATCTAGCTTCAGTGACATCTCTGAACATTTTTATGATATATATTGATTTTTGTATCTCCTATCAAGTCCTCTTAATGCTTTACATTCATTCATTCATTCATTCATTCATTTAATAAATAATTGAGGTTGGCTTTACCAAACTGTGTGCTAAGACACCCCAAGGTGCCACAGCTAACTCTTCTGTAGGGTACTTGAAAGCTTCAAGGGAAACCCAGCACAATTCAGCATCCATCAGATGTCCCATGAATGCCTAGCTCCAGGCTGTGCACTGTTTCAACATTAGAGCATGACTCCTTTCTTTACAAAGCTGGGCTTTTGGTGGCTGCCTTGGACAAAAAGCAAAAACTATAGGAAACTTTATACAGAAAAAGAAATAAGGAGAGCAGTTCCAGCCTGCATCCAGGTTTTGAGGAGTTGTACGTTGTCCCAGGGAAGGATAGCTCAGGGTCTTGGAGATTGGTAAGGATTAGTGACTTTACCTTCAGAGCAGGGGACACATTGGAGGCAATGACATGAGGTGACCTGTGCTCTGCAGCTGTGTCTGGACTAGGCAGGGCATGGGGGACTGTGTACCAACCAGCCAAGTCCAGTGGCGTGGACTCTTGGACTTGAGTGAAAGCAGGGAAGGGGAACAGTTAGTTGTACAGGTGGCAAGAGACAGACTCAATTCAGTGAGTAGCACAAAGCAAGGGCGGGCAGAGGGTGGGCGGGGGCCTATCAGGTGTCTGATTCTAGGACATGATGGCATGGAGAACACAGGAGGAGCACAGGCTTGAACAAGAGAGACGGCCAGTACGCCCTCACTGTGCTGTATCTTTGCCTCCACTTCCAGTCACCTAACACTTTATATACTCACTCGCTTACTCGGTTGCTGCTGCCGCTTTCCCCAGATGGTCGGCTCCATGGGGCAGGGCTCTGTCTTATTTCCTGCACTTTCCTACCATCTGGAAACACACCTGATACAGTTTCAGTGTCCCTGCTTCCTCCTTTCATGATACACCTGAGTCAGAATAAATACCCAGTAGTTTCCTGTATTAAAGCATTCAAGTCCAAACAACTGAAGCATTTTTGTCCTAACAACTTAGTAGCTGCTTGGAAAATAAACACACAAATTCAAAGAAAAAACAACTATTCGTAGCTGGGCATGGTGGCGCATGCTTGTAATCCCAGCATTTGGGAGGCTGAGACTGGAGAATCCGGGTTCGAGGCCAGCCTGAGCTGCTTAGTGAGGCCCTCTGCAACTTAGTGAGACCTTGCTTCAAAATAAAGAATAAAAAATAGGGCTGGGGGTGTAGCGTGGAGGTAGAATGCCCCTAGATTTCATCCCCAGTACCTCAAAAAAACAAAACAAAACAAAAACAAGAACCTAACTATTCTTGTTTTACTCTTAGTACAATTTCTAGTAGAATGTGTAAAATGTAGATTCTCATTTAGCAGGTTCAGATGAGGTCCAAAACTACATTTCTAAACAACTTCAAGGTAACACCCAGGCTGCTGGTCCAGGACCATCTTTTTTTGGTGTGTGTAGGACCAAGGATCGAACCCAGGGACATTCTACCTCTGAGCTATACCCTTAACCCCTTTTATTTTTTTTATTTTGAAGCAGGGTCTCATTAAGTTGTTGAGGCTGGCCTTGAACCTGCGATCCTCCTGTTTCAGCTTTCCAAGCATTGGGATTATAGGCATGAGCCACTGGACCACGTTTTTTTTTTTTGTTTTTTTTTTTTTTGCGGTACTGGGGATTGAACTCAGGGGCGTTCTACCTCCGAGCTATACCCCCAAGCCCTATTTTTTATTCTTTATTTTGAAACCGAGTCTCACTAAGTTGCGGAGTGCCTCACTAGGTAGCCGAGGCTGGCCGCGAACCCAGATCCTCCGGTCTCAGCCTCCCAAATGCTGGGATTACAAGCGTGCGCCACCACGCCCGGCTAGCAGGACCACGTTTTGAAAGAGTAACTCCTGACTCCTCAGTCTATCGGCCCCACTCCTTTCTGAACACCCCTTCCCACGCTTTTTGCTCTCTGCAGAGAGCCTTGTCAGCCCCTAGTCACAAGTTAAAAGGCCAGCCCGTTGTCCATGTGATGTGGTTTCAGGTCCCCGGCACAGCTGTCCCCATGCTCTTGAACAGAAATTCTTGCCATGCCCTCTCCAGGGCCCTGAGTGGTGATAGCCTTGAATGAATGTCAGGTCCTGGTCAAGAAGGCCTTTGTGTGTGGTTCCCACCCAAGGTGGGCTCCGTGCACCTGGAGGGTGCTGGGTCTGCTTACCAGGGCAGGATTGCCCATCACTGACTGTTTTGTCACCTGGTGCTACCTGCCAGTGTGAGGCTCTGCACCTGTCTTCAGTCCCGAATGTCGGGAAGTCTGGTGATGTCTTCCCTTCTTGGAGCATTGAAGGGGAGCACTTTCCACCTCCTAGCTGGATGACTGTAGGCCTTTCTCGCCAGCTCCTGGTTGTTGTGGACTTCCAGGTCTGGGATATGAGTTTTCCAATCATATGCACAGGTGCACAAGTGTGCTCACATGCTGTATGTGTGTGCATTCCAGTTAGTGCCTGGCAGATCTCTGCAGTGCAGGTGAGAAGGCAGGAGGTCGCCCTCCCACCCACTTGCACTTTCCAGTCTCTGGGGAATTTGGTCTGTGATGACACAAAATTGGGCTTGTGGGCCAGAGCTGTGCTGTTCCTGTTTGCTCAGTGCATTTATTTATTCACTCATTCTCTTGTGCAGCAAGTGTGTAAGTGTTTATTTGCTAACCATGGCTTTTGTGCTCAGCCAGAGAGCCACAGTAGCTGGAGAAGATTTCTTGGAGGAGGGAGCATTCTGAGGTGTCTTCATGTGTATGTGAGCACTTGCATGCACATGTACACAGATGTGTGTGCATGTGTGTTATGTTCCCCTGCACAGGTTTGTGTGCTCAGTGTGTGTGGATGTGTACAGAACACACACACACACACACACATGCACAGAGCATGGTTTGCAGATACGTCAGCACGTGTGCTTAAGTGTACAATTGTGCATGCAAATTTGTGTATGTGTGTGCAGAGAGGATTATAAGAGCAAAACTTTGCTGCCAATAATGTCAACTTTGGAACCCCCCCTAGTCTGCATCCATCCCAGGCTGGAGAAGAGGAGCTGCTATTTGGTACAGCAGATTTTGTAGCTTGGCTTCATGTGTGTGTGAGCACTTGGGTGTGTTTTAATTAACTAGAACATTTGCCTGGAAATGAGCAGCGGCGGCAGCAGGCGCTAAGGCAGCTGGAGGGGGCGGGGAGCAGCAGCGCGGTAGTGGAGGCCACAGCAGCCTGTGTTCCGATGTGCCAGTCCTGGCAGATGACTGCATGGGAGGGCAGGGTGGTGGGCAGTCCCTGGTGCTGGTTGTTGCCCAAGCAGGGAGGGGGGTCAGCCATCCCTGATATTCCCAAGACTTTCCCACCTCGTCGCAGGTGGCTGGTTTAATGGTCCCCCCAGGAGTGGGGGTGTCTAGCTCCCGATACCATCCAGGGTGGGTTTTGGACCTGTGAGCTGTGCAGAACTAACTGAGTGTCCTCTCTACTCTCTGCTTAGCACTTGGCAGCTCTACACATGTTTGTTAGATGAATGATCCAGTAGACAGAGAAAACTGAGGCCCAGAAAAGTTAAGAGATGCTTCCAGGGTTACATAGTATGTTGGTAGACCAGCTGGAAATGTTGACTGTGCTTCCAGCCTGTGTAATATGGAAACAAGGAAACACATTGTATCATCTTAAGTGTGTGTACCTTGCCCCTGTCCAGATGGCTCTTCACTTGTCTACTAACCATCCTGTGTGTCTGGATGACGGGAGGAAGGGTGGCCTGCCAGGGCTGCTTGGTTGGGTTGCGTTTTCTCCCATCAGTTGTGAAATGAGAAGAAGAGGAGGCCATGATTAAGAGGGGAAGGGCTGGGATTCAGTCTCTTCCTGATACACATTGGCCCCTGGGTGCTCACAGGTTGTAATTATCGAGGAAAATCTCTCTCAAAATCTCAACTCCCAGCCGGGCGTGGTGGCGCACGCTTGTAATCCCAGCATTCGGGAGGCTGAGACTGGAGGATCCGGGTTCGAGGCCAGCCTCAGCTACCTAGTGAGGCACTCCGCAACTTAGTGAGACTCGGTTTCAAAATAAAGAATAAAAAATAGGGCTGGGGGTGTAGCTCGGAGGTAGAATGCCCCTGAGTTCGATCCCCAGACCCGCAAAAAAAAAAAAAAAAAAAAAACTCAACTCCCCCCTGCCTTCTAGTCTGTTCCAAGGCCCTGGAGTGTGCATAAGTGCACAGGTCTGCACGTAAATTTGCCACAGTCAAATGCTCAGTGCCCTAGAGGAGGAGCTTCCGCATGGCATCTTTGACCTTTGCTTTCTCTTGGTTGCATTTCACCCCTGCCTGCTGAGTTCCCCCAAAGCTGGATTTGCTCAGCTGGGCCTCATGTCAGGGTGCAGAGGTGGGGCCCTGTGATTCCAGCAGAGCAACATCAACCCCAGCTCACTGTCCTCACTGGTGGAGAGCACATCAGCTGCAAACGACTATGTCTGCTTGGCCGGAATTACTGACTCGGTTAAAGATGCCCACTGGGCTGCTACCTGCCCGAGGACATGCCACGTACTCTGCACATACATCACAGATCCCTCAGGCGCAGGGCAACGTTTAGGATGGACCAAGGAAACTAGATTCAGGAAGGGCAGCTAAGTTCTGTTCTCATCTCACGGTCGTTCTTGGGCACGTGCTCACACAGGGAAAGAGCAAGAAATCATAGGTTCTGTTTAAATAGTAATTTCTCTTTTTGCTCAATAAAGAGATCAATTTATAGAGGTTATAAGTGCCCATGATAGAACCCACGATGGTGCCCATGACTATATCTACATCTTCGTATTATCTCTGTTGCCTGGAACAATTTCCATTCTTAGGAAATGGAAATGCCAGCCACCTTTTCTTGCTTTGGTCCTTGCTATTTTCTCTCTCCAGTCTAGGCCGTTTTATGTTTTCCCATAATGTAACACCCAACACAAAGCCTACTTGCCGCTGGTTCTGTGATCGCCCAGCCAGCACTGAGCCCCCTGGGCTGGAGGGGCCCTTCTGTGTGTCCCCCGCCCCGCCCCCACCCACATTGTCTTCCTTTTCTGGTGCACTTTTCTCAGTCCCTGCTAGAGTACACACTCCTGAAGGCAGGGCCCTGCGTCTCTTCCTCTGCGGCACACACAGAGCCTGGTGCTTTTCGAGGCCACACACCGGCCTGGATGAGTGACCAGACTGGGATTTGCAGCCAAGGGGGAAAGAAGAGTTGTGTGTGTGTGTGCACATATGCACATGCAGATGTGCACACACATGCATGTTTTGGTCCCTCAGTCTGATGCTCCTGTCTAATTGGTTTTAAGAAGAAAGGAGCCTGCTTTAATTTTTAATTAGAAATCAGAGCAGTGAAAGAACCAGCTAGCTGAGCTGGAGGTTTTGCTCATCGCTGGAGTTTTCCTTAGCAAGCCCCAAGTCCAGGCAGCCTGTGTTAGGGGTGGACGCTGTCCCTCCTTGCGCTGATGGGAGTGTCTCAATGCCTATGAAATTACCATGTAATTGTTTGGTAATGGCGCATTAGGACTTTGCCTTTGCCTGTGCAGAAATCTTTCTTGGCAGTTGAAAATAAAAATGCTGATGAAGGACCTGGAGTCAGGCAGGGTTATACCTCAGGAGTTGTGGGTCTAGCATCTTTGGAAGAGATGGGGCTCCTGCCCCTCCCATGTGGGAGTCTGCTGGAAGCCCCTCCTCTTTTGGAAGGGATTTACCTGCAGCCTGTTCCTCCCAGGCTGGGGGTGTGGTTAGCATATTTGTTGTAGGTAAAGTGATCTGTGCAGACTGTGTTGGGTGGGGAGTAATTACCTGGGCACCAGGTGGGGCAGTGAGCCTCATCTACTGGGGGAGCCTCCCCTGGGCTCTAGCAAGGGCCTGTGCAGATGTGGGGATGGCACCAGGCTCTATGTGGCTTCCAGGGGCCATTGCCTGGTGGGGGCTGGCGCATACACTGTCATGGGGTGGGCCGTGGGCGCTCTGGGAACTTTCACTGAAGCTGTTACACTGTGCCTTGCTACTTCAGTCAACTACCTTGGCCATGGATTCCATTTGGCTCCACCAGTCTGAGAGAACATTACAACTTAACTCTTTTGTGTCTCCCTTTCCTCCGCCAGGAGGCAGGAGTAGCAAACAGTACCTATCCAGTAGGGTCACCAGGAAGATGAAAGAGACAGTATAAATCCACAATCCTTTGGGCACAATTACAAGTTCCAGGAAGAAGCCGGGCGTGGTGGCGCACGCTTGTAATCCCAGCATTCGGGAGGCTGAGACCGGAGGATCCGGGTTCGCGGCCAGCCTCAGCTACATAGTAAGGCACTCCGCGACTTAGTGAGACTCGGTTTCAAAATAAAGAATAAAAAATAGGGCTGGGAGTATAGCTTGGGGGTAGAATGCCCCTGAGTTCAACCCCCAGTACCGCAAAAAAAAAAAAAAAAAAAAAAACCAAGTTCCAGGAAGGCTGAAACTTGAAGCAGAGTGTGTGTGTGTGTGTGTGTGTGTAACTTATAAATAAGTGTATAACATGTAAAACAAAGAAGCAGTGCTATTTGGGTTCTGACAATGATTGATATGTAGTAAATGTCTACGTAACCCTGTTGTACTTAAGAAATGTATAAAAACTGTGCTGAAAAAAATAAATAAATAAGTGTATAACTTATTTAGCAATAAGATTTGACCCGAGCCGATATGCAAGTTTGGGGGGAGGTCATTTTGGTGAATATTTTTGTTTTGTTGTAGTAATATCAATCTGTTTGGATGCTTCTGGGCTGTGCCCAATTTTCACGAAATGTACTGTATTGCCTTTGTAGATTTTGAAAAAGTCTGGATTCTGGAACACATCTGACTGGTTTGGGTTAGGGAGTTGTGGACTGGTGTGAATAAAGGAAAGGGCGCTCCACACAGAATAAATGCTCAGTCGAAGTTAGGAGGAGCTGTCATGTAACCTCACCAACACAGCAGCACTGCCCAACTCTTGCTTTTCCCTTGCTTCTCAGACAGGCCAAGTCGAGGCCCTTCATTTGCATGTACTTCATACATGTGTATACACATGTGCGTACACATACCCATACCCTTTCTTGGCAGGAGGCAGGATGCCCCATAGGGGGTTGATTTGTGTTTGGGACCCCAAGGAAGGGTCAAGGCCTGACCCTGGGGGTTGGTTTTGGAGACAGCTGCTGCCACACCTGTGGTTCCCTGCAAGAACAGGACGAGAAGGGACCCCCTTCATGGTTGTCCTTGGTCCTGCCGCCTCTTCCGGGGGGAACCATCCTTGTGTGGGAGCACACCGCCAGGTGCATGTTGACACCTTTTCTCCCATGCCTCCTGGGTAGCCAGGCACAGCTAATGAGGGACGCTGGACCTTCCTACTCACCGGTCCTGCTGGCTCTGAACTGTCTGGGCAGGGGCTGTGGGGTATGGAACACATGTGCCTGCCCAGGAAGCAATTAGGAAAATTGGGGGTGAACCACCCTTTATTTACATATTCATTTTGACTTCCCAATAATCCATCTCCTCCGAGTTTGTCCTTGAGTGTTTTATGCCCTCAGATAACTGAGCCTTCTCATTTGGGCAATGTGCTGCTTCTGTGCTCCAGGCACAATTCCATCCACAGCACACCAGCCTTTCAAAGAGGCCCCCCCCCCCCGAAAAGGTTGCTTTATTTATTTATTTTTTTGGGGGGGAGCCAGCAAACTATGACCTTTTTTATTTGTTTGTTTTAAGTGATTAACATTTAAAATTGACAAATGAAAATTGTATGCACTTATGATAAAATATGATATTTGAAATATGTATACATTGTAGGGTGGCTAAATAAAGCCAATTAACATATGTATTACGTCCCATACTTACTTTTTGTTGAAAATGCTCAAAATTGTTAAATTACTATGTCTTTATAAATTACTGAGGTAAAATCATCATCAATCTAGAATGTATTCCCAGCTATCTCTCAAGAATGAAAGATAAATGAAGGCATTTCCAGAAAAAAAAAAATACAACTGAAAGTATTTACTACCAACAGAAAAAGGATGCTTTAAACATAACATCTCTGCTAACTTTATTTCTATGTTTGGGTTGCAAAAACCAACAATTTAAGAAAATCAATTAATTGTAGCCTACTTTGGCTCAGAATGAAGGGGCATGCCATTTCCTGGGGGTACACAGCTCTTGGGGCAAGAGGAACTAGCGCACCCAGGGAAACTGAGTCTCTCTCAGACAGGGACACACCCTTGCTGAAGATGGTACGGGTGCCAAAGGTGAAGTGGGACTAAGATGCAGGACCCTGACACCTGGCCTGCCTGCTTGCAGAATTAGGCAGGTAAGGGGCAGCCCCTGCCCCACCCCAGTCCTTCTGAGGTTATGGCCCTGAGGGGTCCAGTGTATCAGGGACCGCTTGGGACATGTGCAGATGCAGTCTGCCCTCTTTGGAAGGGGCCATACTTTTTTTCTGACTGCAATCTGTGGGATCCGTGATCGCCTGCAGCAGTCTCTTGCAGAAACAGGCTGTCTGAGGGGGTCGGGGGCTGGGAGAACACTGCTATTAACTGTCAAGGACACCTGCCGTGTGGTGTGTGCCCTGCTGAGGGGCCACATCTTGGAAACCCGCCCCGTCTGCTTTCCCTTTTGAACCCAATCACACAGAAGTGCCCAGTTGCAGGAGTAGCTGCTCACACTTGAAGGCCCAGTGCAACGGTCCCGCGGCAGTGCCAGCCTTTCCCAGCTTTGCCCCGCTGCCTTTCCTTCTCCTGCTCCTCTGATGGAGGGAATGGGAGGGTGTGCTTGTGCTTGGCCTCTCCTCCCCTCCCCATTCCATGGTTACCAATAATCCCACATCTGGCCGGGACACTTCACAGTTTACAAAGCATTTCCACAGCCACTCTTCTCCTCTGACCTTTGCTGCAGCCCTGTGAAGTAAGCAGGACCAAAGGAGTGGAGATTAAGGCTCCAAGAAGGACCAGGACTTGAGCTGGGCCACACGCCTTGGTGTAAGGGAGTGAGACCTCCTGCCCAGCTGGGTGATGCATTGGTGGTGGGGGGGCATCAGCTATTTTTCTTTGTGGTTCTCTTTTGAATCCTGATGGTAAAAGAGTGAAGTTTGGGACTTTCCTGGGGATTTCCAGGTCCAATTCCTGCCTGCTGGGCGCAGATCCTATAAGGATGGGGTCCACATCCCACCTGAGTCCTTCTGTCCAGGCTGAGTGCTCTGGGCTGCTCTGTGGGCCACTGCTGGGCATGGCTCAAGGATGGCCACCTGGGGCCCAGGGGGCAGTGGTCCTGCTGCCCCCTATCTTGCTCATGGGTGTGGTGGCCTGGCCTCTAGGGGTGCCTGTGGAGGAGATGAGGCGTATTTAAGACCATTCTTTGCACCCCCCCCCCTTCTCTGTGCTCACTAAAGATTACTGTGGGAGAAGGGAGTCTAGACACAGAGTTAAAAACTTCCCTTCAGTTCTCAAGTTAGGGAGGGAGGCAGCCATTGTTACGGTCTTTTATTTTATAGTTAAGGTTTGGGTTTCAGAGAAGGAAGGTCAGTTTCCCCAGCTCACACAGCACGTATGTGGCAAGATTCAAACACAAGTCCATGTGCTTAACCTCCACTGCTCCCCCTTCTTTCCTCCTAGGTAGCCTGGTGCCTACTGGGAATGAGACTGGGGCCCCGCAGAATGTGGGGTCTACGGGCACTGTTGGGTTAGCAAAGGGCCTTCTCCTCCAGCTTCTGCTCCCCGAGCCATGGCTGTCTCAGGTGGCTCTGGCTCTCTTGCCGCCTGCCTGTGCCTTGGCTGGCCCCCAGGGGTGCTGCATTCAGTGGAGAAGGGGATACCTGAATAGGATGGGTCACAGCTGCCCCCAGCCCTGTTGGACGTGCTAGGTAGAACCTGTGTCCAGGACCCTTTTGTGCGTATTCCCTGGTGTACAGACACCGCGGTCCATGTTGGATCCCAGGAGGGGCCGCCTGGATGGAGGTGAGGTGGGGCAGGGGCCCCTGGGAGGACGCAAGCCTCACAGATTCACCCCCATTAGGCGTGAGTTCATGAGCCCTGGGAGCTTCGGCTTCCCACTGCTACTGAGATGGAAATGGGCTCTTGCCCACCTCCCTTAGCCTGGGACGCTAAAGGGTTCAGGACTTGATGGGCCCTTGTGTGGAAAAGGGCTGCCTGCCTGGGGCTGGGGTAGGTGGTCTGAGGCTTGTGCAGTCTCAGGAGTTAGCAGTCACCTTTGGGATCCTATTGCTTCCCCCACTGATCTGGAAACAATCCTTAGGTGGGGCTCCCCCTCCCTAGTCCTAAGGAAAGTCTGCAGTGTGGGGAGCAGGTGGCAATGGCTGCCTTAGGAAGGAGGATTGCTGGGCCAGGGGCAAGCGTGCGGCACTGAGCCCAGCTAACTGTGCACCCTGCCTTCCGCTCCATACCTCTTGATACTGGCCCAGGCTCCTCACCACTCTGAGCCCCACTTTCCTTTTCTGTGGCATGCAGATAACAACTCTAGGGTGTTGCTGTAAAGTCAGATTGAATAGATATTCAGAAAATGTCATTTGAAGCCGGGCGTGGTGTTGAGCACGCTTATAATCCCAGTACTTGGGGAGGCTGAGATGGGAGGATCTGGGTTTGCAGCCAGCCTCAGCTCCTTAGTGAGGCCCTCCACAATTTAGTGAGACCCTGTTTCAAAATAAGGAATAAAAAATAGGGCTGGGGGTGTAGCACGGAGGTAGAATGCCCCTGGGTTCAATCCCTAGTAACACACACACACACACACACACACACACACACACACACACACAAATAGAAAAAGAAAAAAAGTCATCTGACTGTAGGTCAGAATTCTTCTAGAAGCTTCTTATCATCCTGGTTAATTTCTTGTATTTACAACAATTCCTCCTACTTTTAGTTTTCATTTCTGAGATTTCTATGGTTTGAAAATTTATAATGGAAAATTTCAGAAATAAGGAATTTTTAAGTTTCAAATTACACACTGTTCTAGGGAGTGTGATGAAATCTTCTGCTGTCTGCTCTGTCCCTCTTGGGATGTGAATCGTCTTTTTGTCCAGGGTGTCCACACTGTGTAGACTATCCCCCTGTTATTCTCTTTGTAGTCATCTTGGTGACCAGGTTGCCTGTCATGTGGTTCTCGTGTTCAAGAAGCCCTTATTTTACTTAACAATGGCCACAAAGTGCAAGGACGTACACCGTACACTGTACACTACCAGGCTTTAGATATGCCAAAGAGAAACCCAGAAGGGCTTCCTTTAGGTGAAGAGACCAAAGTATAATAAGATATTTTAAAACCACATTCATGAATCTTTTATCGTAGTATAATTATTCTAGTATTAGTTATTGTTGTTAATCTCTTACTGTGTCTAGTTTATAAATTGACCTTTATCATAGTTATATATGGAAAAGCAGTCTATGTGGGGTTCGCTACTATCCTAGGTTCCAACTTGGATTGGACCCCTGTGGATAATGTGGTGGAACCAGTGCTCTTTTTATTTTTAATTAATTAATAAATAAATAAATAAATAAATTTTTGCAGTACTGGAGATTGAGCCTCACCAAGGGCATTCTACCTCCGAGCTACACCTCCAGCCCTATTTTTTTCTTATTCTTTATATTGAAACAGGGGTCTCACTAAGTTGCAGAGGGCCTCACTAAGCAGCTGAGGCTGCCCATGAACCCAGATCCTTGGGTCTCAGCCTCCAAGTACTGGGATTACAAGCATGCGCCACCACGCCTGGCTCACCAGTGCATTTTTAAAATTCTTCCCTTGCTCACTGTGTGAATCAGGATTGAGTAAGAAATGGAAAGCTCTTAAACCTGTGGTCCTGTCTTGGGCCTCTGTGCCCTGTGTGTGAGTAGAGAGCTGCACCATGGGCCTGCTGTTCTGTGCTGGGCACTTACGGTGCTCACCAGTTAGATTAGCACAGCTGCCCTTTGAGGCTGGGACTGCTAGTTAGTTCCCATTTTGTGGATGAGGAAGTAGAGGCTTGGAGCCAGCAAGTGGTGGTGCTGGGATTTCAGCCTGGCCTGGCAGAGCTCACAGACTGACTTGCTGAGGCAGCTCTGAGCAAGGCACGGAGCTTTGGGGTGGCTGGCTCCCGGATGCTGTGGGAAGTGAGCAGGGCTCCTCATTGGAGAAGGGCTGGGATGGGGTTGGCCTGCTTCTCCTCGGGGTCTGGGCAGCGCTGGCTTGTGCTTACTCAGCGTCTTGCTTCTTCATCCTGCACCTTTCCCCACATGACCTCCAACCCCTTCCCCCGACTTTTTGCTCCCCCTCCTCAGTTGCCCTAATGACTTAGCCCAGGTGGCAAGTTGCGAAGAGAAACCACTCCAGGGAAATAAGAGTCCTTGCTACCAGCCTGGGCCTCAGGTGTGCACACAGCAGTCCTCCCTTGGGGTCTGGTGAGCTGGGCCTTCCCGCCTCCAGCTGTTCGCAGGCGCTGGAGGAGCTGTGTGTATTGTGTGCGTGTGTACCTATATGTGTGGTGTATGTAATTGTGTGTGTGGAGCTGTGTACATATGCAATCCTGCACTTACAGTTGCTTGTGCCTGTGTGTGTGCAGGTGACAGTGTGTTTGTGTGCTTCTGCATATGATGGAGGTGTTCAAGGCGAGGGGCTTGGCCAAGGGGCCTCAGGAATGTATGGTGGGGGCTTCAGTTACCTCCTCTGCTGTTTAAAACACTCTTTGTAGAATAGAGTTACACACATGTTTAGATAATTAGAACAAAAGCCAAAAGAACAATTCCGTTCAAAGAGGTGAAGCTGGTAGGCAGGGGCTGCATTCTGTCTCCCCAGCTCTCTGTGGCCTTCTCAGCGTTTTGATCGCACTATTTAGAAAATCCCTTTGTTGTAGGATAAACTGACATTGGCCTGCTCATTTCTGCTGTGAAGTTTGCTGTGTTGCCAGGCCCGCTCGGGACAGGCAGGCCATTAGGAGCTGATTAAATGAGCTAATTTTAATTTGTTCAGTGGTTACAGATGCAGAGACCTTTCCATGCCCTTTTCTTGAGGCTCTATTTATTTATTAATTTTTTTTCTCCAAAAAGAAAAAGACCTTCAGGTCTCCCTTCTCTCTTCCCATCCCCCCTTAAAAATAAACATATGAAAACATTTTTAACGAGAACCTCATCTGGGAAAGAGAGGGCTTGACTCTGGTTCTGTAGGATTGGCCTCCAGAGGTGCCAGGAAGGGCCCCCCTGTGTCTGAGCGGGGGGTGGGGCAGCAGGGCTGGGCCACCCACTGTGGCAGTTGGAGGAGGAGCCAGCTGAGCTTTAATGGGACCTGTAGACACCAGTGTCTTCCAGGCCCGTACCTGTGCTGTTCCTGCTGCCTGTAACTCTGCCCCTTCCCTTGTTTCCTTGTGCTGCTGGTCTCCATACAGAGGTTGCTTTTTCCAGGAAGTCCTCCAGCAGTCCTTCTGCCCATGTACTTCTCTGGTCAGGGCAAATAACACAACGAATCTGGAGTCTGTGAGTCCCACTTGCCTGGGTGCTCCGTAGACCAAGAACTACCTGTGTGACTTACACTACGGGATAGGCTGTAAGCAGGTCACAAGCTTCCCTTGAACAACTGGATGAGTGAATGAGTGGATGAACAGGTGGGTGACATCTGCATTTACTGGACCCTACTACCCTGCTACTTACCAAGCTCTCCATGCAGGGCCTGGGGTCCTACCATTTCCTAGGCAGCCTGGTCTCTCCCTCAGGGACATGGGCCCTGTCCTTCCTTCCTCGAGTGGGTGAGAGGCAGTGTTGAGGGTTGAAGCTCCAACACTGGCATCGTAGGGGTGGGGAGCTCTTGCCTGCCCTGCAGGCCTGACCTCAACCCCCAGGCCCAGCTCTGCTGGGAACCTGGCTGACCGCCGTGTGGAGAGGAGCAGAGGGAAGAAAATTGTGCTGTTAGTTGGCTTTTTACAGCACTTACGGACAAGCGGGTCTTGGGAGTCCAAAGTGCCAGCCACAAAGGGTGCTTGGAGCACAAAGGAGGAATGGTGTGTTGCATCCAGCAGCTACCCCATCCTGCTTCAGCTGCCCGGGCCCCTCCCTGCTTGCTCCTTTTACCGTTACCTACTCTTCTGGCTGGAGCACCTTTTAGCAGCAGCATTGGCTGCACTGGCCAGTTTCTGAGGCCTGGTTTCCATTTGCTGAGAACTGTTTCCCGCAGACGACACCCGCTCCACCCAGGGGCCTCCGAGGAGCTGTCCCCCACCCTGTGCTGGCAGACAGGGGCAGTGACTGAAAAGCCCCTTTGCTGTCTCTCTGCGATCCTCCCTTTGGCCCCAGTCTCAGACTGGGCCTTGGCACGGTCTGACCCCAGGCCCGCCATCTCTGTAGATTCTCAGAGCTGGCAGGGGGAGGCAGAGCTCCCCCGGCGCCCCTGGGGCCTGGGGCCTCACTGGGTCAACATCTGGCGGTGTGGCCTGAGCCTTGGCCTCTTCTGTCTTCTCCCTCCCCCTCTGCTCCCCCTCCTTCCCCAAGGCCCTTCCTCTTCCCACTAGCTGGATTCCCCGCCAAGTGCCGCAGCGGGAGCTGCACACCCTCAGCCCATCCTTCCCTGGCTGGCCGAGGCGGGGCGGGTGGAGATGTGTCCCGTGGCTGAGGTCACCCGTGGGCCAGTGGGAAGCGTCTCTCCAGCCCTTGCCTGCCCTGCTGCTGGTGCTGGGTTCGTGGGCTCGGGCTCCAGCCCTCTTGGCATCTGCCAACTTGCCCTGGGACGCCCTGGTGAGCAAGGGAAGAGGTAAGCCCTGGGCAGCCGGGCTGGAAGGGGGAAGAATGAATAAAACAGGCTGCTGTGTGCACAGGACAGCCAGGAGTCCCATTAGAGGCTCTGGCTTGCTGGGAGCGGGATGTTTGCTCAGAGTATATCAAATCCAGAAGGAAGGAAACTGTTCTTGTGGGATGAGGGAAGAAAAGCAGGGGGTCGTGCTGTGAAGGAGGTGCCAGTGGCTGGAGTGGACCTGTGCCAGGCCCCGCGGTGTGGGAACGAGGCAGGCCCCCCGGGGGGCACCTTGATTTCTGGATCGGACACCCCTCCCTTGCTTCGCTCCTGCTCTTCTCTCCTTTCTCCACTCCACTGGCCTCCTGTCCTCTCTGGCTGGGACCTTGACTTGCACCCTGGTGGTCCACATGTCCTTTGAGCTGGGCACCCCTAGGGGCCTGCTTCCTGAGCCCTCCTGCGTCCTCCCAGTCATCAGGGAGGCCGCCTAACCCTGCCATCCACAAAGATGTGCCCCATCAGAGAGGCGACATGCCAAGAGGACCACGAGACAGGTCTCTGGACTGTCACCGACTGATTCCTGGTGGGTTCTGTGGGGCCTGGCCAGAGGGGCGGTGGTGCAGTGGGAAGTAGGTGTTTCTCATGGTCAGCCACTTGTTCTCCTTGGGAAGGGACTGGCAAGTTTCTTTCTGTTTATGTCGTAACCAGGCTACCGAGATGGCAAACTTGGGTTCTGCAATTACACAGCGTTTCAGAAGCAAATTGATAGGATAACGTGTTATTATTGGCTACTGGGTTAATAGCTATTTTGGCAGGAGTACCAATCCTGCGTGGTGTTGCTGGCACGGGTGAGAGAATGGCGCTATGGGGTGGAGAGGAGCGGTGGGTGCGTCTTGCACAGAGCAGCCGACTTGGAGGAGCCCAGGGTCCTCCCTCCCCTGCCAGCGCCTGCTTGAAGGATGTTCAGCCATGATGAGCTGTTGCTGACAATAAGAACAGAGAGGTTGAGAGATCAGCATCAGGTCACACAGTGAGTGGATGCTGGGGTTGGATTTGGGGTTCCTATGGGGTTTGGGGTCATAGCTTGGCCTGTGGTCTCTGAGGGCAGGGCAGGAGCCCTCACTGTCTAGCCAGCTTCAGGTGTCTGCCCAAGTGTCACCTTGTCTTGTGCCCACCCCTTTCCTGCTCTAGTACTCGTGTCTCCACTGACTTGTTACGTATTGCGCTATTGCTTTGCTTGGCAGGAAGATTCAGTCTCCTCTCACTCTGTTGTAAGCTGTCTGAGGGCAAGGGCTTTGCTTTGCTCATATCCTGCCCTCAGAGCCTCCAACAGGGCTGGTAGTGCGGGCATTTACTGATATTTGTTGAAAGACTAATGGGTGTAAATTGCAATGTCATTTTAATAAATGGCTGCCAGGTAACAGGTAACTCGCTCTTGTCTTGCTTTGGGGAGGTAGCTGGAATCAGGGGGCCCTGTTATTCCTGTCCCTGAGAGGTGGCCAGCAGCCACCCTTTTAGGGACCCTCTTATGATGAGATCATTTCTTCTTGCATGCTAAGAGAGCTCAGAAGGGACCGGCAGGGATCGAGTCTCATGATAGAGAGGATTTAAGTACTGGTGTGGGGGTAGACCAGGTCTCCTCTAGGGCCCTTCTAAGTTCAGGTTTCATGTTGGGGTACAGTGTTAAGATGGTGTGGTAGGAATGGTGTAAGGGGGGGGGTGGTTTTAGGATGCTCTTGGGAAGGAAGCCAGGAGCAGGGCACATGGTTCGCCAGGGGCGGGTCCGGCGGTGACCCTTGGGTCTTCCCAGCAGTCTCCATGTTTGCCCCCACTGCTCTGGAAATGACGTGCCAGGATACGTTCATTTAGCATTTCCTGTGTGCCAGGTGCTGTGCCGAGTGCCTAGCCTGGATTATCTGACTTAATCCTCACCCAAACCCGACGAGACAGAAAGAATGCTCTGCCCAGCGTCCCTTCTGACGAGGCTTTGAGGTTCAGTAACATCCTAGTTTACACGCTGGCCAGTGGTGGAGTCCAGATTTGAACCCAGGTTCTCCGGCTCTGGAGCCTTCCTGGATGCCATCTGGATGCTGCTGGAGTGCAGCCCCCATGGGGCAGCGTTCTTTGGAGTGTCACTGCCCCAGTGTGGGGAGCAGAGCCTGGAGGAGTGGGCGCTCCATGATGACTTGGAGATGGATGGCAGGTGGATGACTTGAAGGAACAAATGGGTGCAAGGAGCGGCCCAAGAGGAATGCGGAGCGCTTGCCATTCTGACTGCTGTTGGGCAGGGAGAGAGACCCAGGCTGGGGAGTGGGTGATACTCATGTGCACTTGACTGGCCTTTCTCCTAGAAAAACCCAGCAGGGGACAGCTGGACTGTGTGGTCCTGGTGGAGGGGCACACTTGCTTGTGGGTGCTGGTTAGTAAGTCTGGAGTTCCCTGGTGGGGAAGACACACATGCCATGCATGTGTAGAAAGCACAGGCGCGCGCGCACACACACACAGACACACAGAGACACACACACACTTCAGTGTGTTGTGTGCACAGAGGCACCCACCTGAAGGGCTTCACCAGAAAAAAAAATGCAGACCCTACCTCAGCCTCAATCACATTGCTGAGTCTGTCCCTTTAAGAACAGGGAATCTTGGCTTATTATCTTATTAAATCTATCCATTTGTTCTGCTCTGGTCTGAACAAATAGGAGCCCCCTCCCTGCCTAGTGTCTCCTTTGTTTTAATGCCATTTCTCTGGGGATCCAGGCTGAGGCAGGGTAGTTGAGCTGCTCCTTCTGCCTCTACCCAGGCCTCCCCGCCCCCTGCGCATACCCTTGCTCTCTCTCTGGCTCCAACAGCTTCTTTCAAATAAAAGAATGACAAATGCAGGCCGCACTGAGGACTGGACTAATTGCATTCTGCCATAATGTGGGGGCTCCAGGGACCTCGGCGATGCTGGAGGGCTCTGCTGGGGGCAGCCTCCTGCGCCCAGGCATTCAGGAGAGTGGTCAAGGACATTAACTCTTCAGTGTCCAGCTCCGCAACTCCTAGGCCTTGACCTGATGGGGCCCCCTTGAACAGCTCTTTCTTCTTTGTGCTTAGTGTCATTCATTCATTCATTCATTCATTCATTCATTCATTTTCTCATTCTCTCATTCAGGTATTCATTCACACCATAGTATTAAATGCTGCTTGCTGGGTGTGGTGACACACACCTGTAATCCCAGTACTTAGGAGGCTGAGGCAGGAGGATCACAGGTTCAAAGCCAGCCTCAGCAACATAGTGAGGCCCTGTTTCAAAATAAAAAATAAAAAGGCCTGGGGGTGTAGCTTGGAGGTAGACTTCCCCTGGGTTTACTTCCCAGTACCACAACAAAACAAAACAAACAAAAACTTCTCTGGACCAAGCCCTGGACCTTTACCCATCCATCCATCCATCTATCCATTTTCTCGTGCCATAGTTACCAAGTTGTGCCTGTAGGCCAGGACCCTTTCATCCATCCATTTATTTGGTAATCAAGCAGAGAGCATTATTGCCAGGCACTTGTGGGGCTTGCAAGGATCCAGAAATTCAGGGCTTATCCAAGTTGTCTTCAGGCAGTTCTAAACCAAGAGAACATGCTTGCTAGAAGGTGCACGGGGGGCGTGTTTAGACAGTGCTGAGTGGGGGGCAAGGGGTGTGCAGCTCATTCGTGGCCCCACGCTGACTGATGGCCAGGCTGGAGTGCCGGGCCCTGAGATGAGCTGGGGCAGTGGAGCGGCCCAGCACCTCCCTCGGAGATGTTACTTGTCTGAGCTGGGCTGGGTGACCCCACGCTTCCCATCAGCGGGTCAGTGGTGTCTCCCTCGGTTTACCCCCTGCCCTAAGTTCTTCCACCCAGCTGGCCTTTAGGCAGGTGGGTGTATGTGGTTCCCACCAATCCAATCATACTGGAATTTCATGTGACTGATGGTCAGGTTGCTGCATCCTCCTGCCAGGTTCTGTCTTGGGTCAAGTGGCCCCTCAGACCTCAGTGGGCTCAGTATCCCCGGCATACAATCGTGGGTAGTAAGCCTGGTAGTCCAGAGGTCTCTTCCAGCCTTCTGAGCCTCAGTTTCCTCATCTATAAAACATGCCTAGTAAATAAATGATGTGTAGTTTCAATGCATTAAACCAAGCAAAACATTTAAGACTAATAATATAAGTATTTAAATAAGTAAGTATTTTTTAAAGCTTTGCACAAGTTAGGCATGGTTATGCATGCCTGTAATCCCAGAACTAGGAGGTTAAGATAGGAGGGTCACAGGTTTGAGACCAGCCTCAGCAAATTAATGAAATGCTCAACAACCTAGTGAGACTCTGTTCCAAACACAAAAATATAAAATAGGGCTGGGGGTGGAGCTTGGAGGTAGAGTGCCTCTGGGTTCAGTTTTGAGCACCACACACCACACACCTTGGCACATTACAGTAAGTGTTCAGTAAGTATAGTTTAGGATGATGATGATTTTCAAGTCAATTTATGCATGTAGTTGGTCCTGGTTACAGTATAAGGGGGGTGATGGCCATTCAGAAAGCAGAGGCAGGAAGGAAGGCAGGGGGTGAGATGAGGGATCCTGGGGAAGGGACGGCGATGCTGGGAAGGCACTGGGGAACCGCAGCTGCCGTGCCCTGAACCAGGAAGTTGAGTCCAGGGACACCTGACTCAGTTGAGTCCAGCATTACCTGATATGGACTCCTCTTTCCCGCTGTGGTCCTGGGCCAGGCTGCTGTCCCTGTACTTGGGAGCCTTTCCTTGGCCTGGCCAGTTGCTTCCATCTCCTCTCCATGTGGGCAGGGCTGGGGTGGCGTGGTAGCTGAGCAACAAAGCCCACGATGGCAATTTTTCAGGAGCCTGAAATATGAAAATCCAGGAAAAATAGAAATTTTCTCTGCTGAGTTGTACATTTGGTGGACTACAAAAGGTGAGTTGGGCCACCGAGGGGCTGTGTGCTGGCAGCAGCACATCCTTGGGAACCCCAGGACCCCTTCCTTCCCTATGCATGCCGCTCCTTCTGTGGGGCCCAGCCTGCCTCTTCTCTCCTGCCTGTCTCTGGCCAGGCACAGTCCTGGGGGACACAGTGGCCACTAAAGGATGCCACCAGCTCTGTGACACTCAACCTGGAGGGGCTAGAGGAATGAACCAAGAGTTTGGTCAGAGCAGGGCTTCCTGGGCCACATTAGGAGTGCATAGTCCAGTTTGAGGCAGCACATGCATTTTTAAATAATTATGCATTTATTTCTCTGGGCATTACAAAAACATCATCCCTATGGTTTCATCAATATCATTATTTAGGACTATGTGCACATAAGTGATACCACTAGGGTGTGAACCCAGGTGGGAGCAGAGGGT
This sequence comes from Graphiurus murinus, assembly GCA_004027655.1. Taxonomy (NCBI): domain Eukaryota; kingdom Metazoa; phylum Chordata; class Mammalia; order Rodentia; family Gliridae; genus Graphiurus; species Graphiurus murinus. The sequence continues at coordinate 109,009 of PVLC010000449.1, read as the reverse complement.
GGGCTGTGGATGCTCACTAGTCCTGCCCCACCCTGTGTTCCACCGTGGGCAAGGGCTACATAGGCCCTGTGACTATGGAGTCGGGGGCAGGGGCTTGGTGCAGGTTGCATGGTGAGGAGGTACTCCCAAGAAGCAGGAGGGGCACAGAAGGGGGAGAGGCCAGTTTGGGGGCGCAATGTTGAGGTCGCTGCTGTAGATCATGGGGCTCGATTTTGCTGGACCTTCATGTGTGTGCAGTATTTTGCTGGACCTTCATGTCTCTGCAGGTGCCTGCTGGCTCATTTTGGACCTAGGGAGGGGGAGGAGGGATTAACTCCTCCACCTTTGGGGCAGAGCTTGAGAGGCAGAAACCTGGAGGTTGGCCTTGAGTTGGGGTGTCAAGTCCTGATACTCAGACTGTCCTGCGGCTAAATTCCAGGGGACTGAGAGCCATGATATGTGCACCCTTGGTCTCTCCAGCCCTCAGTGTGCTTCTCTGTAAGAGGAGCCCACACTCGTGACTATCTCATGGCATTGCTCAAGGGCGCCAGGCCCGTCACAGTGCTGAGAGACGAGGTGTTTGGGGGATTCTTTGCTTCTCCCTAATGCTAGGGAGTGAGCTTTGAGCCAGGCCTCAGGTGGGATTTGATTTGCAGCAGCTCTGGGGTTCGAGATCAGATAGTGTAAACGTTGGTCCTTGGAAGTGTGACTTCCCAGGCCAGGAGCATGTTCCCTTATAGGGGTTTGGGCTGTAGTCTTAACACAATTCAGGCATCTGCACAGGAGTCCTGGTTGGTCATCAGCCTGGGCACCTGTGGGGCTGGCTCTTTGGAAGAATGCTCTGCCTTGAGAGGGTGTCACCCCGCCCCTAGCCCAGAGACCTAGTGTGTTTACACATCAGCAGTGTCTGACAGCACAGACTCCCAGGCCAGGTGGCCTACATTCAAAGCCCAGCTTTGCCATCTCTGACCTGAAGATGCTGGGTATGCTAATTAATCTTCACAAGCCTCAGTTTTCTCATCTGTAAAGTAGAGCTGGTAATAATAACTTGTCAGATTATCAAGAATATTAAAACAAGACAACATGTGTGATATGGAGCAAATATTAAAGAAATATATAATATGCAATAAATGTCCTTCGTTATGCATATGTGTACATACATGATGTGTATAATGTATAGCTCAGAGTATATGAATCATTCTTTACTGTCATCTTTCAGCTCAGAGTTCTAGGTTAGAGGCACAATGTGGTTTTCACTGATGCTAGGTTTTGCAAAAATTATAATCTGAATTTTTTGTTGTTGTTGCAGTTCTGGGGAACAAACTCAGGGCCTGGTACATGCTAGGCAAGTGCTTTTCTTGTTTATTTGTTTGCTTGGTAATTTTTTTTTCCATACTAGGAATAAATCTAGGGGCATTCTGCCTCTGAGCTATACCCCCAACCCTTTTTGTTTTTTAATTTTGAAACAGGGTCTCACTAAGATGCTGCGAAGGCTGGCCTTGAATATGTGGTCCTCCTGTCTCAGCCTCCCAAATACTGAGATTATAAGTGTATGCCACTACACCCAGATTGCTTGACCATTTGTATTTGTGTGTGTGTGTGTGTGTGTGTGTGTGTGTGTGTGTGTGTGTGTGTGTTACTGGGGGTTGAACCCAGGGACATTCTACCTCTCAGCTATACTCCCAGCCCTATTTTATTTTTATTCTGAAACAGGGTCTTGCTAGGTTGATGAGTCTCACTACTTGCTGAGGGTGTCTTTGAACTTGTGATCTTCCTGTTTCAACCTCCCAAGTATTGGGATTATAGGTGTTCATCACCACACCCAGATTACTTGCTCATTCTTTATTAGTGTGAGCACTTTCTGTGTCTGCATCCCCAGTAAGAAATCACAACAGGTGCATTCTGTGGAAGAGGTGAGGAGGACCAAAGGCCTAGAGCTTCCCAAGGCCATGTCCCTGCTGAGGTGCTGGCCCAGTGCTGGTTTGGCTGGGGTAAGAGACCATAGGTCACCCAGTGGGCTGTGTTAAATTCTGCCTGGGGTTGGCCAGACTTGGAGGGGACCAAGAGAGGCAGCACTGGTGCTGAAGCGTTCTCATTCCCCTGGCCTCCCTTGGGAGCCGGAGAGCCTGGGAGCATGAGACTGCAGAGACCTCCTGAACCTGGCACAGGCCCCGCCCAGGTGCCCTGCCCATGACCTCCCCCTGGCACCTGCCGTGAGCCCAGAGAGCTGGGCCATGGTCTCTTGGGACTAGGACAAGGGCTTCCAAGGTGGGGCCGGGTGTGGAAGCAACTCTTGACTCAAAAGTCAAGAGACCTTTGATTTGGGTCCCCAGTTGGGGAGGGTGGAGGGAGGCCGGAAGGAGGCGCAGCCCTGGGAGAGCTGGGATTATAAGTGTGCCCTAGGTCAGCGAGCAGAGATCCCTCTGGTGTTGCCTTGTGCACCCATTTAGCATTCGAGGTCCCGGGTATCTCAGCCCTGCAGGGCTAGGCCACATGGTTTGGGGAAGAAGGATTTTGGAGTGCCCTTCAGCCCTGGAGAGATCGAGAGATGGACTTCTGCCTGCGGTTCTTGGCTTTCCAGATCCCATACTCCCCCTCTGAAAGCAGTCCTGCCATTATCATTCTGGGGTGTAAGATGTGTATTGGGGGTCACCATAGCGTTTCAAAACTGGAGAAAACCTGCCTGGGTGGACTTCCTGAGGGATGGCATGCCCTCTCCCTCAGTGTGCAGAAGGGTCTTCAGGGGGTGTTGGGTGCTTCTGATTTACAGGCACGAAACCTCTGGAGACGGTCCCATGCTGATTGTGTGGGCCTCCTCTCCATCAGTCTTGGCGTGACTGATCACTGTTCTTTGAAATGGGCCCTGGTAATAGGCCCAGTGATCTCTTCTGGGTCACTGACTGGTCAGAACTGCAGTATAGGATGTCTGCCAAGATGTGGGCTGTGGAGGCTAAGGGCATGGCTCCTGGTCCCATCTGTCTGTGTCCCCCCCCCCCCCCCACCTTAGGCCTCTGGGCTGGGATATGGTTGGTGTTCCTGGGATCTGGTAGAGTGGAGTTCTGGGCTCCTGCGCTTGGTATCAAGGGCTCCATAGTGGGCTCTCACTGCACCTCCAAATTGCTCCGTGCTGAGGAAGTGTCTGCTATCCCCATCCTCTAAGCGGGCCTCTCCTCTCTGTCCGGATCAGGGGCCCAGTCTCTGGTCATGCACATACCTCTACCTGGAGTTTTACAATACCAAGTATCACCAGTGTTAGTGTTTCTCATACATCCATTCTCCTTTTGTGCTTAAATGAATTTATTTACTTCATTTCACAAATAGAAGATCAGTATCATTTGCTGTAAGTTGATGGAAACCTTAAAAGCAAATGAAAAAAAGAAAGAAAAAAGAAAACTTCATGCTCATGTCACTGCAGCCAGAGGCATTCTAAAAATGCTGAGCCTGGGCCGGCTTTCTGTTTTGTTGAAATGCTAGAGGAGGTAAAGACAGCCCCCGAGCCTTTCTTCTGGCCTGATCCGAAGATTGAAGAGGGAGCTGAGGGGCACTAACTTTCTCAGAATCAGCGCTGTTAACGTTCTCCTGGCTCCTCCCTGTGTCATGGCTTCTAAGCATGGTGGGTGTCCCATGTTTTGGAGAACACAGGTCTGTGGAGATCTTATTCCATCCTCAAAGTCCAGTTTGAGCACTTTCTGCTTCCAGAGATGGTACCTCATCTGCTCTCCTGTTCCAGTCCAGCATCAGAGCTGTCTGGCACCCAGTTGCCCACCCCCACACCCTCGCCACCTGGAAAGCTTCCTACAGCCTTCCAGATGCACATGGAGCTCACCTGGGCGACCAGGTGGAGGAGCATCCTTGGTGAGCACCACAGCTGGAGTGGAGGCTCGGAGACTCAGAGGCTAGACCAGGCGAGGTGGGCTCAGCTACCTCTCTGAGGACAGCGGCTAGTCTTGATGGCTTTCTGGAGAAATATGGAGTTATTCCAGAGAACTGCTGTGGAACTCAGGGCCCTTGCCCTTTCTGAGTCTGTTGGATATGTAAAATGGAGGAAACAGTGGTGACGGTGACTGGGTAGGTGGAGGTGAGGATTTACCAATGTAAAGCTTGTGAAGAGCTTGGCACTGTGCCTGGCCTCAGAGAGGACTCAGTGTGATCATGTCCCAGACCCAATAGGGTTCAGGGACACAGGGACACTCCAAGTATTCACATATAAACAGACAGTGCCTGACGGTGGCAGAGGCAGTCAGGGAAGGCTTCCCAGAGGCAGTGTCTTGAAGGGCGGGCATAGTTTGGTATGCCGTGGTGGCACTGCAGGCCTCCAAAGGTGTTGCCCACCTCCTTCCCCACAAAGGACAAAGAACACCTGCTCTCCTCTGAGTCTCTGATGGACCTGCAGCTCTGGACGCCGCGTGCCCCTTTCCCTGAAGTTGGCAGAGGGCAGCCAGACATTTCTGGAGCTTCCGAGGATGCGCGGGCTGCAGCTTCAGCTTCTGCAGTTGAGACGGGAGGGACGTCATCCAAACATGCCTAATCCCAATCAGAGGATTATGTTCTCACAGAAAAGCTTCACCTATACTTAATAGTTTTAAATTGTTCCGGGTACCAATTAGACTTTTAATTTTGCTGTTCCCTCTGGCGGCTGGAGGATGTGTGTGGTTTGCTTTTAATCAGAATTGAGTTTTTTTTGTGTGTGAGAGTGTGTGTGTGTGTGTGTGTGTGTGTGTGTGTGTGTGTGTGTGGTTCTGGGGGAGGGAAGGAGACGAAGAGACTGTTTCAGAGGTTCTTTCTGGTCCTCTCAGAGTCTGTGGAGGGGGAGAAACATCGGGCAGCCCCGAGTTTGGGGTTCTCTGTAGACAGTGGGGGTCACCTCCCTTGTGCCAAGTCCAAGTCCCCTCCCTCTGCCCAAGCCAGGTCAGAGCCTCCACTGCCACAGACCTGCCTGGAGAATCCAACACCATGTTAAATATATGGATTATCCCCAAATTTCTGCAGCAATAGGGTGAGTTATTATTGATTCACAAAGCACGACAAAACATCGCTGCATGAATTAGCAAACAGCTGTTTCTAATTTGAGTTTAGAACGGTACACAGAGGAACTTGTTTCTCTGTTCACTCCTTTCATTTATAATGAATTTTAATCACCGCTACAGGTGAGAAAAATGTAGAAACAAGCTTGTATCTTGTGGAAGAAACAAAGGAGAGACAGATGCTAACAGATTTCCAGTCTGTGATAAAAGGGATGTTTTGGTACACTTTACATGTAATTAGAGCGCAGCTGTTTCCAGTCCCAGGTCCACGAACGCGGCCGAATGTGGGCTCTGCCGATCTCCAAGGGGAGCGAAGAAAAACAGTGATTCAACCCCGAAAGCATTTCACTTTCTCTGGAGCCGAGCAGAGCGCCCTCTGTGCTGGCCCTGGGCTCCATGAAGCTCACGAAGATGACTTCACAGCCACCAGCTTCTGAGAAGAGGCCACTGGGGTGATGGGGACACACGAGGGGCCATCACCAGGAGGCGAATGGGAGCCACTTCCATGGCCCTTCAGCTCCGAGGACCCTGCCCTGGGGAGTCTTCCCGGGGCAGACGGGGCCTCCCTTGCGGGCAGATATTGGCTGCGACGCACCTCTTTAGCAACTTTGATCACAGCCAGCTCTCGAGTGAGTTGGCGAGCGCCACCCCCCCACCTAGTCTGTTTAATTTCTGCAATAAAACTCTAGCTCGATTGCATTTGCAATATCAGTGCTAAGTAAATTTGTCTAAGGGATGGAGCGGCCCAGCAGGCTGTGTGTTCTGTGAGGTCAGAAGCTTCAAGGGGAGAGGTGACGCTTCTTCCTTGTCCTGTGCAGTTGACAGGCCTGGGGGACAGTGGTCTCTGTGTGCTGGGTGAGGGCTTCCTGGGAGTCTGAGCCTCACCCCACCCCTCACCACAAGCCTGGAGACCCAAGTCCAAGCTGTAGCATGGCTGCTGGTGCCCTGGCTTCTCCACCTGTCATGAGAGTGTTGGGCTGGGTGGTTTGATGTCCCAGGATGGTGGTGTCAGGGGTCCTCTGGTTTTTCATGTGAGCCTACTCTTCTTTATCTTGAAACATCTTCTGCAGAGGTGATTGGTGGTCCTCGCAGAGACCCTCTTGAATATCATCTCAGGGAGAAGGAACCACACACTGTCTCACGTCCACGCAAACCATCATCCTCTCACCTGCCTCTCCTGTCTTTCTCTGCCCTGTGACCACCTTTGGGTGCCTGGGAGCCAGTAGCAGTGGTGACTTTATATACTATGGAACATTTATCACATAAAACACTTTATGAATATTCATTTGTAGAGAAACTCTGTAGTAGTTGAGACTGTTACCCCCATTTTACACAGGAGGAAACTGAGGCAGGTTTCTTCATCTGTAAAATGGGGGGTAATTTGTCAGTTAAGGTCACATAGATGGCGGGTGGTGGAACTGGGAGTCGAATCCCAGCTGCTGGCCTCTTAGCTGCTGTCAACGCAAACGCCTTCAGGGCCCAGGACACACAGAATGGGAAGGGTGCACTCTGGGTCTGGGCCTGCGGGAGTGTGGGTGTCCCTGGTCCAGAAGGGGAGCTGTCACTCGGCTCCACCCATCATTCCCGTGCAGATGTGAAGCCCTGCCACCATGTCTTCACCTTCTCCTTCAAGAAAAGCCAGAAGTGAATTCAATTAAAAAAATATTTGGAAAATTTGGCTTTTTTACAAACTCACTGATAAGCGGATGGCCCCAGGCTTTGCAGTGGGAGAAGGGGCCAAGGTAACCTGTGGCCCACTCAGCCGTCACTTCCCCCATCCCGCCGGCTGAGGACCCTGGGCTGGGAGTTCTATTCCAGACTTTCTTTTATCTTTGTGACATTCGAATGGGACCTAACCTCTCTGTTCTGTTTCTTCACCTTGGGGCTGGACGGGGGTGGGGGTGGAGGGGTGGATGGTTGGCCACACAACTTACTGTGCAACTGAGCTACTTTTGAGTCTGAAAGAGGACCCTTAACTGGACGGGAGGCTGGGTTTCATTCCAGGATGCCTGGGGGTGCAGTGCTCAGCTTGCTTGTAATAAGGGGGTAATAGTAGTAGCAAATCCACCACCATGGTGCAGAGTTGCCACAAATGTCAGATGGGATAATGGGTATAAAGTGCTTTGTAAAAATTTGAATGCCATTTGGGTGATGGGATTTATGATTTATGATGGGATAATGATTCTGTGATCTTCATTTTTCTTTAGTTAACCTTTTATCCAGTGCTTAGTAGCATATATACACTTTGTAAAGTAGTTCCTTTTATTATCCCATCCTGTGGATGGAAAATGGCATCTCAGGTGCAGCAACTTGCTCACGGTCACACAGCCAATGAATGGCAGCCTGGTCTGAGTCCTGAGCAATCCTGTGCACACCTTTATCCATGGCTCTGCTGTCCCTTAGCAGTTGAGGTCTCCTGCAACTGGCTTTGTCTCTTTAAGCCTATGCTGCTCTTGTGGCCCCTGGAAGCTTTAGTTAGAGTCTTGTTGGTGGCCATTTGCTGTCACATGGTGTTTCAGCAGCTGCCAGAGCTGGCCAGGAAAGAGCACGCTTGACCACAGCATTTGGTGTTGGGGCTTGAGGGCTTTCAGAAGCTATGCTCCAAGCGTACCTTTTTTTTTTTTTTTTTTTTTTTTTTTTTTTTTTTTTTTTTTTTTTTTTTTTTTTTTGCGGTACTGGCGATTGAACTCAGGGGCATTCTACCTCTGAGCTATACCCCCACCCCTATTTTTTTTTATTCTTTATTTTATTTTATTTTATTTTATTTTTTTTGCGGTACTGGGGACTGAACTCAGGGGCATTCTACCTCCGAGCTATACCTCCAGCCCTATTTTTTTATTCTTTATTTTGAAACCGGGTCTCACTAAGTTGCAGAGTGCCTCACTAGGTAGCTGAGGCTGGCCGAGAACCCGGATCCTCCGGTCTCAGCCTCCCGAATGCTGGGATTACAAGCGTGCGCCACCACGCCCGGCTATTCTTTATTTTTTGAAACAGGGTCTCACTAAGTTGCTGAGTGCCTCACTAGTTAGCTGAGGCTGGTCTTGAACCTGGATCCTCCAGTCTCAGCCTCCCAAATGCTGGGATTACAAGCATGCGCCACCATGCCCGGCTCCAAGCGTACCTTTGAGGTGGGATAGAGTTGGGATCTGACTTCCCCATCAGAACCAGTTAGGGAAGTGGTCCTGAGGGCAGGAAGGCCTTTTCTCCCTCCCAACTTGAGGCTTCTGCCCTCTGCCTGCCTCCCCCCGAAAACCCTTCAAATGGAAAGAATGGTCTCCACGTTTTCTTGCTGCAGCCTCACTGGGGATGATGGTGAGATCACATCCTTAAGGACCTCTGAGCTCCCTAGAGGAGGGATGGGTGATCCAAGCTGCTGTTATTTCTGCCCATAGCATTATTCTAATTCAAGATCTCAAGTGGGACCATGTCAGCTTCTGCTAGCTTCTGTGGGACTGCGTGGCCTACCTCTGAGAAATGAACCTCCAACTCCCTTGACCCTTTCCTTTCCCAGGGTGGGTGGGCTTTTGATGTTCTAGGAGTTGGGCCTTTATCCTTTATACCACACCCTCGTCTGTCTCTTTAGGAAAATCAAATGTCTAAATATAGTTCTGAATACTGCCAGTAAAGGGATTTTTCTTTTTTCTTTCTTTTAAAGTCATTCAAAGCAGTCAAAGGTTGGTTTACATTGCAAACTTTAGATAGCAATGAATCAACAGAGAGGCTGGGCAGATACCAGCATAGACACCTAAGAATCCTGGGTACCTTCAGCACCCCTCTGAGGACCAGAGCAGGCTCACCAAATATGTCCTGAATGAAAGAAGCATGCAAACTAGGAGATAGGGGAGACCTGGCATGCCTACCACCTGACACTTCCTCATTCTATACCCAGGGCAGACATCATTAATTGATCACAGACTGTTAGAGCTATAAAGGCACTTAGAGACTTATTTATTTGATTCTCTCTCTTAGAGTTAGAGAAATGGTAGCAGCAAGAGAGGATATATTTGCCTCTGGTTATAACACTGCCAGAATCTGAACCTAGACAAGGAGTGATCTCATCCATGATGGCTTATGGCTCCGCCCTCTGGGTTTGACCCTTTGCCCTCTGTGTCATCCTTTTTATTCATGAAAGGTAGCACATACTTGCAGCTAAGTAGTTTTGTTGGCTCATTGCCTGCTTGTAGAATTTTGGGGAGTCTGATAGACTTCTTTCATCTTGAACTCTGTCTCTTTTGGGCTAACCTGGCAGTGTTTCTACTGCTATAAAAATTTCAGGAACCTCTTGGGTCTCCTGTGTATGTCATGAGTATTTTTGCTCCATTAGACAAGAGGCTTCTTCAGAGATGTTTAGTAGATAATCCCATCTCTACTTTTGGCTCTACTGAGGTAGCTCCAGGGCAATGCCCCCAAATTTCTAGATGCTCTCTGGTTTGGTCTAGGAGAGTTGTGAGTCACACCTGTCATCTCTTCAAAGAGCCTTCTGTGTGACTCAGTGCTCTGACCTTTTGAATTTTATGACACATTAGCAAAATGTATAAGCACACCCTCAGCCTTTTCCTCCAGAGCATGCTTTCCTAAAAGTAAATCTCTTAATTTATAGTCTTTTACAATTTGAGAATAATCATCCATCCCTGATTCCTTTTTGTTGAATAGTTCTTCTTTCAATCTATCTTTTCCCTCTTTACTGTAAACCGTAAGAAGATACCAGGCCACACCTTCAACATGTTGCTTGAAAATCTTCTAGGGAAATATCCAAGTTTATTTATTACAAGTTTTGCTTTCCGCATAGCTATGGAACACAATTCCACTAAGCTTTCTGCCCCATATAACTAGTATCCCCTTTCCTTCAGTTTCCAATAAATGCCTGCCTTTAACATCCACGTTTCTCTTAACGATCTGTCTGTGTTGATTTAGGTATTTTCTAAGGTGATGTAGATTTTCCTGAACATGTTCCTTCCTTCTGAGTCTTCACTAAAGAGCCATTGACATCCATATTTCTGTTCAGCTGGCTGAGACAGTCCAGGCTTTTAAAATAATAATACTCAGCCGAAGCCAGGCGTGGTGGCGCATGCTTGTAATCCCAGCATTTGGGAGGCTGAGACCGGAGGATCCGGGTTCACGGCCAGCCTCAGCTACCTAGTGAGGCACTCCGCAACTTAGTGAGACTCGGTTTCAAAATAAAAAATAAAAAATAGGGCTGGGAGTATAGCTCGGAGGTAGAACGCCCCTGAGTTCAATCCCCAGTACCGCAAAAAAAAAAAAAAAAAAAAAAAAAGAAAGAAAGAAAGAAAAAAAAATACTCAGCCAGGTGTGGTGATTCATCCTTGTAATTCCAGTACTTGGGAGGCTGAGACAGGATGGTAGGTTCGTGGCCAGCCTCATCTACTTATGAGGCCCCTGCTGGACATGGTGACACAAGCCTGTAATTCTAGTACTTGGAAGGCTGAGACAGAAGGATCACAGGTTCGAGGACAGTCTCAGCAAGTAGTGAAACTCTTATCAACCTAGTAAGATCCTGTTTCAAAATAAAAATAAAATAGGGCTGGGGGTGTATCTGAGAGGTAGAATACCCCTGAGTTCAGTCCCCAGTACCACAAAACCAAACAAACACACAAATAAATAATACTCCTAGAAATTCTTTCAGCCTCTAGCCACTGCACAGTTCCATGGCCAATCCACACTTTGAGGTATTTGTTCTGGTAGCACCCCATTCCTGGTACCAAGATCTGTATTAGTTTTCTATTGCTGCTGTAACAAATGACCATGCATATTGCAGCTTAAAAAAAAATGTGACCTTCTGGTTCTATAGGTCAGAAGTCTGACTAAGACTTTGGGCTAAAGTCATGGTGTGAGCAGGGCTGCATTCCTTTCTGGGAGCTCTGGGGGAGGACCCATTTCCTTGCCTTTCCAAGTTTTAGAGGCTGCCCATACTCCTTGGCTTGTGCTCCCCTTCTGTCTTCAAAGCCAGCCGTTTCTGGCTGGGTTCTTCTCATTGCCTCACTCTGACCCCCTCTTCTACATTTAAGGGATTCTTGTGACTGGATCCTCTCTTTATTTTAAATCCAAATGATCAGCAACTTTAATTCCATTTTACCATGTAACAACATGCTCATAGGTTCAAGGGTTAAAACATAGACATCTTGGGGGAGATTGTTCTGTCTACCACTGACCTCCAAGTTTGGTTCCATACAGCCTATTTAAGGAACTTTCTTTTTTTTTTTTTTTTTTTTTTTTTGCGGTACTGGGAATTGAACTCAGGGGGATTCTACATCCGAGCTAACCCCCAGCCCTATTTTTTATTGTTTATTTTGAAACAGGGTCTCACTAAGTTGCAGAGTGCCTCACTAGGTAGCTGAGGCTGGCCTCGAACTCGGATCTTCCAGTCTCAGCGTCCCGAATGCTGGGATTACAAGTGTGCGCCACCACGCCCAGCTTAAGGAACTTTCTTTACCCACTAGCCAGTGAGTAAAGAGGACCGCTGCATTCACAGGTGCTTCAAATCAGACCCAGCCTGGCCTGATGACCCACCGCTCTGCACATGTGCTTGCCTAAGTGGAGGGGTGGTCATGAAGGGTGAGGCTTTCATCTGCCTCCAACCACAAGGCCTGGAGCTGTGTTTGTACATGGCAGGCCTCAAGAAAGAGGTGGTGCACTGGCCTCTAAACTGGCCTGGGGGAGCAGTATAGTCTAGTGGTTAGCTAGTGGATGTGGGGCATCTGCCACCTGCTATCCCTGTGTACTCAGAAGCTGCGTTCTAGGCTGGGCATGTAGCTCAGTGATAGGGTGTGTGCTTTGCATGCATGAGAACCTGGGTTTAATCCACAGCACTTCCTCTCAATATAAAGTCATTCGCCTTCTTACGGCCTCAGTTATCAGTTATAAAAGGGGGGGAGGATATGAGCTGGATGTGGTGGCATACACCTATAATTTCAGTACTTGGGGGGCTGAGACTTGGAGGCCAGCCTCAGCAACTTAGACCCTCAGCAACTTAGTGAGACCCTGTTTCAAAATAAAAAGAGCTGGAGGTGTAGCTCACAGGTAGAATGCACCTGGGTTCAATCCTTAATACCAAAAAAAGGGGGGTATTAATAGTACCCATGTCAGCCGGGAGTGGTGGTGCACGTTTGTAATCCCAGCATTTGGGAGGCTGAGACCGGAGGATCCGGGTTCTCAGCCAGCTTCAGCTACCTAGTGAGGCCCTCCTCAACTTAGTGAGACCCTGTTTCAAAATAAAGAATAAAAAATAGGGCTGGGGGTATAGTTCGGAGGTAGAATACCCCTGGGTTCAATCCCCAGTACTGAAAAAAAAAAAAAACCCATGTCATAGGGATGTTGTGAGAACCAAGTGAGAAAATGCTGGCAAAGACCTGGTTCTGCCTTCAACTACTGTGTTGCCTCAGTTTCCCCATTAGCAGAATGAGATGAGTGATGATCCGAGCACCCTTTCTTGCCCCCCCCACACATTGACATTCCCTGTGGGGAGATAATGGAATTGAGGATTCTGGAGTGGCTGGCCAGCTCTCGCACCTGCTGCCTTCAGGTTCCTCTGGCCTACTTTGAGCCTGGATTCTGCCCATGGGGTCTGGGTCCCAGGTGGACATTGAGCCACCTATCCTGGAGTCCCAGCCTGCACCTGCAGCCATGGGATCCAGGCCCTGCCCTGTGCTGGGGCTTGCTGAAAGGGGAGCTTGGGGCACCGTGGCTGGAAGCAGCCCCAGGAAAGGGCCTCCGAGGGTGCCCATTCCACCACATCAGAAAGGCAGTGGCTCAGAGAGGGGGGCCACGTTCCTGAGGTCCCAGCAACAGAGCTGCCCCAGGACCAGGGTTCTTGACTGTAGGTCTGTGTGTCCCCTGCCATGCAGACTTCCCAAGAGGAGGGCAGGAAGACACGCAGAGGCCCCCTAAGTTGAATTTGCAGGAAAGTCACGTGTTCCGCTTCTGGCTGCTGCCACAGGAAGCACATGTCTTGTAGCTCTCTCTTGTTGCCTGCGCTCTGAGAAGCACTGGTCTGCTCTCCTGGGATGCCCGCCCAGGCTGCTTTGGGCCTACTTGAGGCAAGACCCCTCTCCAGACCGCAGCACAGCCCCATGGGATCTGTCAAGTTTTTTGTCTCTGCATGAACAGCAGATTTAGGGGACTGTCCCCAAAGCTTCATTTCTCAGACAGGATGGGCAGCTCCTTTCTTGGAAGAGGCACCTAGAAATTACAGGCTCTGGCATTGGTGGTCAGGGCACTCCTTCCTCCAGTTCGCTCAGTGCCATTGCACCGTTCAGATCCTACATGCCTCTCTGATGGCAGACATCAGCGGTTGATTCCAGTGCTCATGTCTTCCCCGCCCAGATAGGAACTCAGAATCCTCCTGAACACGAAGTCTCTATCAATGTACTATCCTTGTAAGTTCCCTTCTCTCTCTGGGACTCTGCTTCTCTGTATCATGTGGGATTGGAGTAAATATTTCCCAAGTCCAGGGTCCTATTTCTCTGAATTTGGGAAGGGCTATAGTGATTCCTGTTCCTGGAGCTCTGGATGGGAGTGGAGGAGATGCTCTAACCTGGAGTATTACAGAACTTTGTTCTATGAGGAACTTATTTCCTTGACGATTTTCATTTTTCCTAAGAAATGGATAACTGGTAAGGATATCTGTTGGGGCTTGGCAAGGATTTGCCAGGGCTTTTTGTGATACCCTGAAGATAATCTGGATGACTGGAGTACTGTACAAGGTGACTTTTTATTTATCTGGAAGGTACTTTGGAGATCATGAATCCCAACTTCCCATAAGGCAACGGGCAGCTGAGGCCCAGGTCTTCTGATGGGTCCTGTCCACTGCCCCTAGCACAGACCATCCTTTGAGGCAGGGCTAACACAGGGTGTGCTCAGGTAACCCTATCACATCCGGCACGGCTGTGGGCACAGGAGGCACTGTGACTGGCTTAGCTCTTGTTCCCTTTAGAAGCTGACAGTCTTTTAAAAATGTTTTAATTGTCCGGGCATGGTGGCACATGCTTGTAATCCCAGTACTTGGGAGGCTGAGACAGGAGGATCACAGGTTCGAAGCCAACCTCAGCAACTTATTGATGCTCTCCACAACTTAGTGAGACCCTGTTTCAAAATAAAGAATTAAAAATAGGACTGGGGGTGTAGCTTGGAGGTAGAATGCCCTGGGTTTAATCCCCAGCACCGCAAAAAAAAAAAAAAAAAAAAAAAAAGATTGGCACTGGAGACTGAAACCAGTGGTGTCCTACCACTGAGCTCTTTTTTTATTTTCTGTTTTATTTTGAAACAGGGTCTCACTAAGTTGCTGAAGGTCTTGCCAAGTTGCTGAGGTTGTCCTTGAACCTGTGATCCACTGCATCTGGCTGATGGTCATTTTGATTCACACAGATAGACCTGTCCAGCCCAGGAATGCCCTAAAGACCTGGAACCTGCTGGGCTGTCTTTACTCTCCCACTCAAGGCAGGGAGTCCTCCTAGTGTTATTTCAGGGCCATTTCTTCCCCTTGCCTAGGTTTGGTGATGGGGGTTTATTTCCTAGTCAGTCTGTGCCCTCCATTGCAGGAAGCGCCCCGTTTGGCTCACTGCCTTGGTTCTGTGGTTAGCCACTCTCTGTCCTTGGTCCGAGCACCTCCTGTGGCAACCCTGACCTTGATGCTCTGTGGCTGAAGGAGCTGTAGGCTGTGGCTCCCGCCATCCTAGGCAGCTGCGCCACGATGCTCACCCAGATCGGGTGCTCACGAGGCTGCATCAGCCGCGGAACCTTCCGCCCTCAAGTCCTTCTTTGTGGCTGGTGGTCACCAAGGGCGACGACGTGAACCTTGGCTCCACCCTCGCTTTTCTGCTGCCCATGTATTTTGAAGCCAAGCTAATGTTCTTTTTTCTACTTAATTGAATTTTTATCAAAAATTCTGCCCTCTTTTATGCTTGTTTGGATTCTTTTCCTGCAAGCAGACAGCAAAAGCCTCCTATAACCCAACTCCTACCAGGCCCTTTTGCAGGATTAGTCATTTTTAAATGACTTTAATCTCCATTTTGAAAGCGATTTTTCTACTTATGTTGTTACATTTCTTTGATTGTTGCTCATTCCGGGGTGGAGGAGAAGCTGAGGGTCTAGCATTTGGCATGGTGTCTTCTGCTTGATTTTCTTGTGTCAGGTAGGCCCATTCTCCCAAAGGAGGGAGCCACCATAGCTTTGGGGGTGAAAACACCAATCAAACAAGACTAAGTGGGGTTTATATCCTGGTTCTGCTGCCTGCTAGCTGTGTGGCTTTGGGCAAGTTACTTAGCTTCTCTGTATTCTGGTTTCTGTAAACAGAAATGGTAATAATGGTACCTGCCTGATGAGAGGATTGAGTGAGGTAATATATGTAAACTCTCAGAAGAATGCCTGGCACACCGCACATAAGTATTCACTTGAATGTGAAAAAGTAGCTGGCCAAGTGGGTCCTTCCCTGAACCTACTTCTCTCTGAGTTCTGGAATGTTCATGCTGAAGGGCCCTTGGAGTTCCCTTCACCCCATTCCCAGGCCCCTCCCTTCCCTTTCTGCATCTCTGCCAGAGGGTGGCATGCGTGGTGTCTTAAGGGCGTGAGGAGAGAAACCCCCTCCTCTGCCAGTACCCCTGCAAATAAACCTGAGCTCTGACCCCAGCTGGTCTTCTGGAGCACTTAGCTAAACACCCCCAGAGCAAAATGTATTTGGAGGGGTTGGGATAGCAGCAGCCAAGGTAGAATGTTATTTGCATAAAAGGCTTTAAACAGGGCAATCTGAGTTTGGGACTTTATATGTCAACATGGCCATTTCCTCTGATTGGACCTTTTCAGTTGAAGGAGCCTTATTTTCATTTCAATTCAGATGATTATAATCTCAGCAGTTGCTCAGTTTGTTGCTCTCAGAATAATATGCTTTGCTTTAGTTTTGAAACTTGTTTGCAGAAAAATAAAGCCAACCAGTCAACCCCGCAATGAATCTTGGGTACTCTGGCGCTGGGCAGGTGATGGTCACCTTTTTCAGGCCCAGTGGGTTAATGACTGATGTCAGTCCCGGGGACGAGGCCCTGTGCTTCTGGGAGATGCAGTCCAGCCATGCTGCTGAGCGTCTGGCCGCATCCAGGGTTGAATTCTTCACCTCTCTGGTCCTCAGCTTCCTTGTCTCAAAAATGGGATGTTCCTGGAGACAGCCAGATTGGGTTGTTGGGAGGATTAAAAGAAATTAATTGCGATAATAGACATACTTAGCACAGTGCTGGCACGTGGGGCACGCTCAATAAATGTAGCAGCTAAAATTAGCACTAGTGGTACTAATTAGTACTAATTATTATTATTGGCAAAATAGTGCTTTTGTTAACAGCTTTATTGAAGTGTAATTTGCACACCATAAAATTCACTTATTTTAAGTACACAAGAGGTGCAAGCCTTACCACAGCATTTCCATTTTCTCAGAAAGAGCCCATTTGCCTGCTTCTCCAGCCTCAGGCAACCACGAATCCTCTGTCTGTCTCTACAGACGTGCTTTTTCTGGACTTTTGTGTCAACAGAGTAGCAGCAGCTTTCATATTTATTTTTCTCATCCATTTCTCACCATGATTCTGCTTTTGTCAGATGTGTAAACTGAGTCTGAGAGGTTACAAGGAATGCCCACGGTGTGGAGGAGTTATTGGAGCAGGGAGGGCTTTGGATGCCCTGACCCTGACCCTTGGTGGCACAAGGGTCCTGGGAACAAATGCATCCCAGCAGACACCTGTCCGGCTTGGCCCAGGGGTGTGGCTCCCTCCTTGTTTCTCTTACCCCGTTGTCAAGGAGGCCAGGGAGCTCCGGAGCCTCTCAGGGCCTTGGTGGGCCCCTCCCTGGGATACAAACCATGGGCTGTGCTAGCCCTCCCCTTGAGGATGGACTCAAAGGACAGCAAGGCCTGTATGCCCTGGAGGGTTTGCATGGGGGCCACCTCTCCCTACTCACAGGTGTGCTCTCATTTGACTGTTACCTGGGGAGGCTGGTCCAGACCTATTGATGGTCAGGAGGCCTGAACGTGGACAGTCCTGGTATTAGTCCTGTTGCTGTTATCTCAGTATTTCCTGGGGTTAGCTTGCTGGGGCCATGCCTCAGTTTCCTCATCTGTACAGTGAGAGTGGCTTGGCTCCCAAGTTCTCAGTGTTTGTAGTGGAGTGCTGGGTGAATGAGTGAGCTAAAACATCAAAATAATAACAAGCTGTCAAGCCCATCCGGGGGCGGGGGCCGAGCAGGTCCCTCAGCCGTCCCTGCTCCAGCCATCTCCTCCCTTGGGTCCCCTTTGTCTGGGCCCTGTGGAGCCCAGCTGGCAAGAGCTGGGAATTAACAGGCAGGGGCTGAGGCGCCTCCCGCCGCATCTAATCTAGGAAGCTGGCAGCGGCTGCGTCCTTCCCGTCCGAAGGGCCTGTAATGTGAGGCCCTCGGGGGAGCAGGTGCCCTCGCTCATGGAGGGCGTTCCTAGAGGTGCCGGGCTTCAGAGGTGAGGAGGCTGCCAGGGACTCAGAGCCTGCAGCGCTGGGGAGCCGCATCCATGTGGGCGCAGTGGTGCTGGCGGTGCCTGCTGGGTCAGACAGCCTTCACACGGTCAGAGCCGGGGCCTGGGAGGGCGGTGGGTGGGGGTGCAGCCTGGGACCAGGCTCAGCACCAGGCATGAGCCACCTTCAGGATTCTCCAGCCCAGGACCTGCTGTCTCTTAAGTCTTAGGGTCAGTCTGGGGCAGCTGCAGATAGCTGTGTGGGAACCCTGAGTCTGATTATGTGGGAGTGTGATAGTGTGTGAGCACTGCGTCGAAGGTGAGTGTGTGCTCTTACGCTCAAGTTTGTATGATAGCATGTGTGCAGGAGTCATAATGTGAATGGTATGTGAGTACGTGTGGCCGTGTGTGAGTGTGTATGAATACGGTGAGTATGAACGTGTGCACGTTTAAGTGTGTTTGCTGTATTTGTGATGTGTGCGGTGTGTGTAGGTGACCGCACGTGCGTGTGCTCGCCTGTGCTGGGCATGTGGCCCCTGACCCTTCTTTTCCTGCAGGTCTGGGCTGCCTCAGGTTGAAGTGTCTGAGCTACTTCTGAGAGACTGTGAGGCTTTCCTCAGGACTAAGCTTGGCCTGCTGGGGGGAAGAGAGGCGGGGGCAGTGGTTTCTTACCTCAGGGTTACAAGAGCAAGGTCAGTGCAGCCGAATCTGAGCTTTTGTTTGTCTCTCCCCTGCCCACAGCAGCCTGCGGTCTGTTTCATTCATTATTAAGTTTTAAATCCACCCGATGAGAAACTTGAGCCTCAGCACTCACTCCCTGCCTGGGCTGGCTCCGGCAGACCCCTGCCATGTCTTGGGAACTTCACTGGCTGTATTTGCTGCGTCCTGTGTGCCTTTGTTATCCCAGAAATGGCCGGTCTGTAGATTTGTTTGGTTTCCCTCTGAGACTGGACGGTCAGTGGAGACTGGGGGCGGCCCCTGGCCCTAGGGAGCACAGGACATGTGGAGATCCTCTTGGGTGGAGTTAAGGGCTGCCTGCTCCGTGGCCCTTGGGGCCTGCTCCACGCTCTAATCGCCAGCCCCATCACCATCAGGCTATCTCCTGGGGTCCTAGACGGACTTGGGGCAGATCCAGGGGTAGAGCAGAAACAAAGAAATCAGGAAACAAAGAAATTGGGCTGGGTGACTTACTCCCCACCAGTGCAGATTCAGGAGCCCTGTGATACCACACCTCTGTGTCTCGCCTAGTACCTGAGCAGCAGTTTGCAGCTTCATCAGTCCCCTCATCCACAGAGAGTGTGGTACAGCCCATATAATAAAGGGCATTTTTTTCTTGCAAAATCTTGCCTGTGCCCCTAAGGACCAGCAGGCTCTCCCTCCAGGGTTGGGATGGCAGGGGAGTCGACTCCCAGGTGTTGATCAAGCGATGAGACTTGGCTTCCTTTTGGCCTGCGGGACTGATGGTCCGTGAGGTCATTTCCGGCGACTTTGTCCAGGCTGCCCCTCCTCCTCCCTATCAGGGAAGTGGCTGAGAGCTTCACCTCCGGTGGGGGGTACCGCATCCAGCCAGGCCCAGGCAGGTGTTGCTGAGGAGAAAGACGTCTCCCCTCCACGTCCTGCCGCCCTGCTGCTGTGTCCTCTGCAGAAGGGAAGGCCCGCTTGTCCACTCGCTTCCGGCCCCCCGGCTCTCCCTGCAGCAGTTGGCCAGCTGCACAGCCTCAGCCCGAGAGCTGTCGAGAAGCTGGCTGTGTCCTTGTTTCCCAGCGGCCCTGGGAATTGCCTCTAATCTCTTCTCTGCCTTCCCCCTGCAGATGGTGATGACGACCCACAGCTCTCCTGGGTGGCCTCGTCTCCCTCCAGCAAGGATGTTGCGTCACCCACGCAGATGATCGGAGATGGTTGCGACCTCGGCCTCGGTGAGGAGGAAGGGGGCACGGGCCTGCCCTACCCCTGCCAGTTCTGCGACAAGTCCTTCATCCGCCTGAGCTACTTGAAGAGGCACGAGCAGATCCACAGCGACAAGCTGCCGTTCAAGTGTACCTACTGCAGCCGCCTCTTCAAGCACAAGAGGAGCCGAGACCGGCACATCAAGCTGCACACGGGCGACAAGAAGTACCACTGTCACGAGTGCGAGGCGGCTTTCTCCCGCAGCGACCACCTCAAGATCCACCTGAAGACCCACAGCTCCAGCAAGCCCTTCAAGTGCACCGTCTGCAAGCGCGGCTTCTCCTCCACCAGCTCGCTGCAGAGCCACATGCAGGCCCACAAGAAGAACAAGGAGCACCTCAGCAAGTCGGAGAAGGAGGCCAAGAGGGACGACTTCATGTGCGACTACTGCGAGGACACCTTCAGCCAGACTGAGGAGCTGGAGAAGCACGTGCTCACCCGCCACCCCCAGCTCTCTGAGAAGGCAGACCTGCAGTGCATCCACTGCCCCGAGGTCTTCGTCGACGAGAACACGCTGCTCGCACATATCCACCAGTCCCACGCCAACCAGAAACACAAGTGCCCCATGTGTCCCGAGCAGTTCTCTTCGGTGGAGGGTGTCTACTGCCACCTGGACAGCCACCGGCAGCCTGACTCCAGCAACCACAGCATCAGCCCAGACCCCGTGCTGGGCAGCGTGGCCTCCATGAGCAGTGCCACCCCCGACTCCAGCGCCTCTGTGGAGCGTGGCTCCACCCCGGACTCCACCTTGAAGCCGCTTCGGGGGCAGAAGAAGATGCGGGATGATGGGCAGGGTTGGTCCAAAGTGGTCTACAGCTGCCCCTATTGTTCTAAGCGGGACTTTACCAGCCTGGCCGTGCTGGAGATCCACTTGAAGACCATCCATGCGGACAAGCCCCAGCAGAGCCACACGTGTCAGATCTGCCTCGATTCCATGCCCACCCTCTACAACCTCAACGAGCATGTCCGCAAGCTGCACAAGAGCCACGCCTACCCCGTGATGCAGTTTGGCAACATCTCCGCCTTCCACTGCAACTACTGCCCTGAGATATTCGCTGACATTAACAGCCTGCAGGAGCACATCCGCGTCTCCCACTGTGGCCCTAACGCCAACCCGCCTGACGGCAATAACGCTTTCTTCTGCAACCAGTGCTCCATGGGCTTCCTCACCGAGTCCTCCCTCACCGAGCACATCCAGCAGGCCCACTGCAGCGTCGGCAGCGCCAAGTTGGAGTCTCCAGTCGTGCAGCCCACACAGTCCTTCATGGAAGTCTACTCCTGTCCCTACTGTACCAACTCCCCTATCTTCGGCTCCATCCTGAAGCTCACCAAGCACATCAAGGAGAACCACAAGAACATTCCACTGGCACACAGCAAGAAGTCCAAGGCGGAACAGAGCCCCGTCTCGTCGGATGTCGAGGTGTCTTCCCCGAAGCGGCAGCGACTCTCGGGGAGTGCCAACTCCATCTCCAACGGCGAATACCCCTGCAATCAGTGTGACCTCAAGTTCTCCAACTTCGAGAGCTTCCAGACCCATCTGAAGCTGCATCTGGAGCTGCTGCTGCGGAAGCAGGCATGCCCACAGTGCAAAGAGGATTTTGACTCCCAGGAGTCCCTCCTGCAGCACCTGACAGTGCATTATATGACCACGTCGACCCACTATGTGTGCGAGAGCTGTGACAAGCAGTTCTCCTCGGTGGACGACCTGCAGAAGCACCTGCTGGACATGCACACCTTTGTGCTGTACCACTGCACCCTGTGTCAGGAGGTCTTCGACTCCAAAGTGTCCATCCAGGTGCACCTGGCGGTG
Source organism: Graphiurus murinus (assembly GCA_004027655.1). Taxonomy (NCBI): domain Eukaryota; kingdom Metazoa; phylum Chordata; class Mammalia; order Rodentia; family Gliridae; genus Graphiurus; species Graphiurus murinus. The sequence continues at coordinate 87,777 of PVLC010000449.1, read as the reverse complement.
AAGCACAGCAATGAGAAGAAGATGTATCGCTGCACGGCCTGCAACTGGGACTTCCGCAAGGAGGCTGACCTGCAGGTCCACGTCAAACACAGCCACCTGGGCAACCCAGCCAAGGCACACAAGTGCATCTTCTGCGGGGAGACCTTCAGCACCGAGGTGGAGCTGCAGTGCCACATCACCACACACAGCAAGAAGTACAACTGCAAGTTTTGCAGCAAGGCCTTCCACGCTATCATCCTCCTGGAGAAACACCTGCGTGAGAAGCACTGTGTGTTTGACGCTGCCACCGAGAATGGCACAGCCAATGGGGTGCCCCCCGCAGCCACCAAGAAGGCGGAGCCCGCTGACCTGCAGGGCATGCTGCTTAAGAACCCAGAGGCACCCAATAGCCATGAGGCAAGCGAGGACGACGTGGATGCATCGGAGCCCATGTACGGCTGTGACATCTGCGGGGCGGCCTACACCATGGAGGTGCTGCTGCAGAACCACCGGCTGCGGGATCACAACATCCGGCCAGGTGAGGATGACGGTTCGCGCAAGAAGGCCGAGTTTATCAAGGGCAGCCACAAGTGCAACGTTTGCTCACGGACTTTCTTCTCAGAGAATGGGCTACGGGAACACCTGCAGACGCACCGGGGCCCCGCCAAGCACTACATGTGTCCCATCTGCGGCGAGCGCTTCCCTTCGCTACTGACGCTCACCGAGCACAAGGTGACCCACAGCAAGAGCCTGGACACGGGCACCTGTCGCATCTGCAAGATGCCCCTGCAGAGTGAGGAGGAGTTCATCGAGCACTGTCAGATGCACCCCGACCTGCGCAACTCGCTCACGGGCTTCCGCTGTGTGGTCTGCATGCAGACGGTCACCTCCACGCTCGAGCTCAAGATCCATGGCACCTTCCACATGCAGAAGCTGGCGGGCAGCTCTGCCGCCTCCTCCCCCAATGGCCAGGGGCTGCAGAAGCTCTACAAGTGCGCTCTGTGCCTCAAAGAGTTCCGCAGCAAGCAGGACCTGGTGAAGCTCGATGTCAATGGACTCCCTTATGGCCTATGTGCTGGCTGCATGGCCCGCAGCGCCAATGGACAGGTGGGCGGCCTGGCCCCACCCGAGCCCACCGACCGGCCCTGTGCCGGCCTCCGCTGCCCCGAGTGCAGTGTCAAGTTTGAGAGTGCCGAGGACCTGGAGAGCCACATGCAAGTGGACCACCGCGACCTCACGCCAGAGACCAGTGGGCCTCGGAAAGGTGTCCAGACCTCACCGGTGCCCCGGGTAAGTGCAGCCTGCCCTCTGCTCCTTGGGGATCCATTGCTCCCCACAGAAACCCCACCCTGAGTGCCCTATTTCTTGGTGGTGTTTCTTATTGTGGCCCAGAGAGACAGTGCTGCCTGCAGTGTTTTAAGCACATCTACCTTGCAGTATGCTTCACTAGTTTGAACCCAGTCTGCCTTTTCCTTTCAGCTGTGTGACATGTACACATTACTTATCTCTCTGGGCCTTGGGAGCTCTTCTGTGCAATGGGAATGATAATCATCTCAACTTCCTAGCGCTGTTGTGAGGGACCAGTGACATGCAGTGCCCGTTGCAGTAGCTGACACACAGGGAGCGCTTCATAAATGATGGCCGGCATCTTCATTATTGATCTGGGGTGGACTGACCGACTTGGGGAAGTCACTTCACTTCTCTGGGTTTTCAATACAGGATTCTTTCGACAAGTGATGGAGATAATATGTGTGCATGGGCTCAGAACCGAGCACTGGCTTGGGGCTCAGCCATCCTTGCATAATCATCAGCTGATACCATTATCATCAGTGGCGTCATTATTTTTGGTGCAGTTGTGTGTGGACAGCCTTTAGCAATGGTTCTGATTGCTGTTATCATTAGTGACTGATTGAGTCATTCATCAGCTTTTCTGGAGCACCCATTATGTTTAGAGGTGCCTCGGGGGCTTACGGACCAGGAGCAGCCACAGGCCCATAACAAGTGGCTTTCAGTGAGGCAGTGGAGTGTGAGGTGCTGGTGGGTCCTCTCGGGCTTCGGGACAGGGCCGAGCAGCAGCTGATGGTGGGCTTGGAGCTGCATGGCCTTGGGTGCCAGTCAGCGTGGGCCCAGGGATTCCCACTCAGCCAGTGTTGTGTTTCCAGCCGAGGAGGTGCCAGGTGGATCTCAGGAGTACCTTTCCCTTGAGGGCTGCTGCTGGCGCCATTGGCAGGGAGGTAGGATTTGGGGAAGAGCCACCTGCCACAGGTGCCTGCTGAACATTGGGATGTTTGCTGAGGGTGTTTGGCCTCGGGATCAGAACGGGGGCCTGGGACTCTGGGATTTTGAGAAGGCAAGGGAGAGAGAAGGGGAGAAGAGGAGGGCTGGAAAGAAGGAAGGGGAGTCTTGTAATGAAAGAGATCACAGAGACGTCTTGGCCCACACCCCTGGGGACACAGAGGGTCCAATGAGACCCGACGAGCTAGAAGGACCTGTCCACGACACCTGGCTAGGAAGAGAAACACCTGAATGAGGATTGAGCTGTGTGTCCTCCTGCAGCCGGGGCTCTCCTGAGAGTGCAGAGCTCCGTTTTGGGCATGGTAACACATCACCCTCTTGGGGCCTTTTGGTTGGCTCAGGTCTGTGTGACACCCTTCAGAGGTTCTGAGCACAGGCAGGGTCACTTCTGCCCGGCTCTCCCCCACTCAGCCTCAGCTTGAGGGGCAGTCTTGGGGCCCAGGAGTCAGATGGCCTCGCTTATAATCTCCCTCTTCAGGTGCCCAGCTGTGATCTGGCCTCTCAGGACCTCAGTCTTCCCCTGTAAAGCCAGAGGATTATAGTAATGGCAATTAATAGTAAGTAATAATAACAGCAGTGATAGGAATAGTATACTGTCCACCTCCAGAGCTGCTGGGGTCTGTTCTGGTTTAACTGGCATCTGCTCTGATTGGTCAGCGCCTGTTCAGCTATGTTCCTTGTCAGCTATACAATTCTGTGACCCTTTTCCAGGCAGACCTCTGTATTGCTCTGAGGAGGAAATGAATAAAGGAAGTGCTGGGCATATAGGACGCACCACTTATTATTTTTCCCATTTATGATAACAACTCACACTGACTGAGGGCTAAGGATGTGCTTTTATCTATTTACCCCTATCACACTCATTTTTATAAGTGAGGACACTGAGGCATAAAACTGTGAGGCCTTTGCCTAGAGCCCTAGCTGGCAAGAGGCAGAGAGGGGATTTGAATCCAGGATGCATCTGATGCCCATTCTCTTGACCACATTCTCCCCAGCAACTCCGGAGTCCATCCTTGCTGAAGAAGGGAGAGGCCAGCTGGAATGGGGTCCAGGGTGGTTATGCCTCATGCTTAGGCTGCAGGGCAGTGTGGCTGGGCTGGATCCCCCAGCCTGGATCACCCCTACCTTTTGGCCCTGCCCATCACTGCTCTGGGGTTCTTGATTGTCCAGGGAGCTGCTTCTCTAAAGCCTGGCTCTATTTGAGCCTCCCCCTCCCCAGGCACCACTTTGTGAAAGCCCCTACTATGTGAGACATGCTCTCCTGGGCACCGATTCTTAGATTGTCTCCATGGCAACAACCTGGGAGACTTGCTGTGGTCTCTGTTTTGGCAGAAGGAAGCCAGGCTCAGAAAGATGAAGCCATGTAGCCAAGGATGCACAGCTGCACGCGGCAGTGCTGAGACTGAAACCCTGCTTCCTGGGGGCCCACAGGCCTTCCTTCCCTGCCCTCACCCATCATGAGACAGAAGCTGAGCTGAGAGTCACAGCTCTGCCTGCCCAGAGGCCCAGGCAGATGGGCCATTCGCAGAAAGGAGCTAGACAAAGCGCAGGTACCTCCCCAGCCCGGGCGGCGGCCTCTGGGGCCTCACCCCCTGCCTGGGCACGCCTGGGGGCAGGGGCCCAGCTGTCTGCTAGCCCTCCCCTGCCCTCCCCTAGGACTCACTCATGTCAGAGCAGACTCTGGGGGCTGCACAGGGGCTGGGGGGCTGGCAGGCTGGGACCCTCGGGAGTGTATCCATAGCAACCAGCTCTCAGAGGACTGGGTTCCCGTGGGGCAAGGCTGCTGACGGCTGGAGCATGAAGCGTTGAGGTTTCTTCCTCCCCCTCATTTATGGGTAATAACAACATCACCCTACCTCGAGACCTGCGTGGGCAGACCTGGTTCTCCACTGACATAGCAGGCCCCCAGGATGCCTTTCTGTACCTGGTGGGGCAGCCTGGGCGCCACACCCCATTTCACAGCCAGGTTAGTGGGTCTCTGGGTAGGAGAGTTAGCTTATGTCCAGTCACACCGGCTCTCGGTCACCCAGACCAGAACTGTCCAGGGAGGTCTGGGGCCCAGAGTAAAAAATGTCGTCTTAGGGCAATGGGCTCCCAAGGGAACCTGCCTGATATCAAACCCACTTCCCCCACTGGCCAGCATGACACTTAGACCTAGTGACATGGCCTCTTGGGACTCCACTTTCTCCATGCCTACCCTGGAGTGTGCAGAGGGGTGGTAAGAATTCAATATAAGTATTCCCAGCACACAGTAGGTGCTCAATGCATGTTGGTCGTGTGGTTCTGTGATGGAAACTCAGCAGCCCTGGCCAGCTTCCTTCTCTCTGGCTCTTCCCCTCCCTCCCTGTCTCTCCTGTCTCTTCTGCTCTCCAGGGAGATCTCTTTCTGTTCTGAGGCTGCTCAGGGCCATGGAGAGGAGGCAGCCCCGGGCCACAGGCCCTGGACCTCAGCTTCGGTGCTCCTGGGCTGGGCCCCAGGGAGGGGGCTTATGTTAGGGAAACACATTGAATGCCAAGTTCTGTCTTTGTGTAATCATGTCTCCTAGCAGGAGCTGGAACTTGAGAGGAGGAAGGGGTCTCTGAGGCATAGGAAAGAGGGGACAGAGCTTACAGATTTTGAGGTGAGGACTAGGGGCCAGCCAAGTTCAGAGGTGACCGTGTTGGTGAGCCTGTTTGTGTGCATGTGTGTGTGCGACTTATGTACACATAGGAATGTATATTGGGTGGGTCTCTGCATGCGCTTGTGTTGGAAGATACTTGTGCCCCTGTGAGCCAGTTTGGGAGTGATGGGTGTGGGTGTCAGGGTTGCACTGCAGGAGCTGAAGGCTTGTGTGTCTCTGAGGACAAATTTGGATGTGTCACCTGTGTGTCTCCATGAAGATGTGACCACTTCTCTAGGCCTGTTACTGGGTGGATCTATGTTACAGGGAGCTGACTGCTGTGTGTGGGGGTCCTGGGTATGTCTGCAAAGGTCATGTGTGTTAATTTGGGGTTGGGGTGAAGGTGAGCATGTGAATGCACACTTGTATGCTTGCACATCTATATGTGTCCGTGTGTGTGTGTGTGTGTGTGTGTGTGTGTGTGTGTGGTCAGCAGTTTCTCTGGCTTTGCTTTTGGGAATCCTCTGGGGCCTGTTACCCACCAGGAAGGGCCCCATTATCTGGCCATGCTCTTGCCACCAAAGAGTGACCATATGGTACAAGGGCATTTAGACAGAGACTCTCTTCCTGTCCCAGTCCCTGGTGACAGTGTTTCAAGAACAGTGAGCCCACTTTGTTCACCTGCCACTAAGGGAGTCTAGTGAAACACTTTGATCACGGACTGTTCTCTCACTGGTCTGAACCAACCATGGCTGTAACCTCCAGAGGCTTCTACCCAAGTAGATCAACAGAAGGCAGCATGGTTCTCCTCCCCAGCCATGCTGGCAGCCTCACACCACCACCTTCACCCCCTGCACCCACCTGCAGGGGCTGTGCAGTCCTCATCCAGAAGGCCTCCCTGGGCTCCCCCGGGGGGAGCTTTCTGGGCTTCACTCACTCACTCAAGCACCAAGGGCTTTTGCCAGGCAGAGTGAGTGGGGCACCTGAGATGGAGTGAATGAATTTGACAGGTTTCATAGAGTTGAGCAGAGGTAGCTGCTTCGGGACTCTAACCTGGCTTGAGAATTTCTCCTCAGCTCTGTGCTATGATGCTCCCTATGATTCACCCTCATCTTCCGGGGGTCCTTCCATGCTGAGCGCCTTATTCTCGACCCAGAATGTGGCTTGTACCAGAGGACACACTGAACCCTCCAGTTTTCCCAAAACATTGGGTCAGTACTCCCGGAACTTGAAGCTCTCAGCACTGGCTTTTCTATTCATCCATTGGTTCAATAAGGATTTTTTCTTTTCTTTTTTTTTTTTCTGTGTGTGTGTGTGTGTGTGTGTGTGTGTGTGTGTGTGTGTGTGTGTATTAGGAATTGAACCCAGGGGCATTCTACCTCCTAGCTATACCCTGAGACCTTTTTATTTTTTATTTTGAAAGAAGGTCTCACTAAATTACTGAGACTGACCTTGAACTTGCAATCCTCCTGTTTCAGCCTTTCAAGTGCTGGGATCACAAGTGTGCACTACTACACCCAGCTTCAACAAGGATTTCCTTGCACCAGTAATAATCACGATAAAAGTTAAATGGTTATTAGGCTCTTACCCTGGCTAGGCCCTGTGCTTAAGTGTGGGGATCCAGGATATTTAAGTCATTTTTGGTTCTCTTTGACACTTCTGTGCTAATACAGTGCTTTGTCCATATCATTCTGCAATTCTGCTAATTTTCCAACAAATCCTTCTTAAGCATCAGTCTGTGTTGGCTGTGGGACTCTAAAGGCAGACAAACACATTCCTGGCTCTCTGGGAGCTCTGTGCACTGCGGGGGCAAACAAGCCCACAGGCCATGACACAGCAGCACACTGATTACCCACTAGCGTAAGCTGTGGGGTCCAGGGAGCCCCTGCACTCATCCTGGGCTGGGAAGAGAAGGCTTCTCAAAAGAGGTGACCTTTGGATCTGGTCCTTGGGACTGCAAGGGTGTTTCAGGTAGAGAAGCCTGCATAGGTGCAGGCCTGCAGGTTTCAGGGACCTGTGGGTGCAGAGGAAGCCCGGGTGGGCAGGGAGATTGCAGCTCCCCTGGTGGTTCCTCCTGGTTGTATAATTGAGGAGCAGGCTGGGGTCTTTGGCCAAAACATTAGAAGTCCTACTCCCTTTTCCAGAAGTAAGAGGGGCCCCATCATCCCAGGGTCCAAAGGGTCTTAAAAAATACCAGATATTTTGAGTCCTATATTACTTCTCAGCCCTCAAAAACCCTCATAGCCACACTCTTTCCCCTGGACACGCAACACCACTGCTATCCCCAGGGCACAGGTTTTACAACTACACAGGCTTAGTGGTGAGAGTGAGGCCCATTCTTTTTTTGTGTGTGTGGTACTGGGGATTGAACCCAGCATTCTACCTCCAAGCTACACCCCTGGCCCTATGTTTTATTCTTTATTTTCTAACAGGGTCTCACTAAGTTGCGGAAAGCCTCACTAAGTAGCTGAGGCTGGCCTCGAACCCGGATCCTCCAGTCTCAGACTCCCAAGTACTGGGATTATAAGCGTGCGCCACCATGCCCGGCCAGGCCCATTCTTTATGAAGCTTCAGGAAGTGTTGAAACTTCTGTTGATCTCCATTTTTCTGTTCCCACTCTCAAAGACAGCTGTAGTAGCCCCTGTGTATGGGGGCCAGCTGTAGGTCCCCTCGGGCTGTGTGTGCCCAGGGCAGGGGAGTAATTAGCCATGCTGGAGCATCAGAGTGATCAGAGCACTGCCCCTGCTTAGCCACATGGTGCTGAGAGTGGGTAAAGGGATGAGAAGGCTGTTGGATAGGAAGAAAGGTGGGAGGGTGCATGGGTGGGTAGAGGGTTGGGTGCATGTGTCTATAGATGGGCAGATGTGTGGGCAGAGGATAGATGAGTGGATGTGTGGAGACTGATGGATGGCTGGATGGATGAATGAGTAGATGGAACATGGATAAATGTGTAGACAGGTGTGTGTGTGTGTGTGTGTGTGTGTGTGTGTGTGTGTGTGTGTAGATACATGGATTGCTTGAAGGATTTGCCTGTCCAGGCAGGGTAGCCTCCCTCAGTTCCTAAAAAGGTTGGCCTTGGCTTGTACCAGTTTTCCCAGTCTAGCAGAGGAGGATCTTCCCTGGGCTAGTGGTGCTGGATTTTGGGGAATAGGAAGAGAATGGTTTCAGATACCTGGGAGTCCATTCTGGGAATTCTTGGCTCAGCTGTCCAGGGACTTTTGCTTTCTGCTTGTGCCTACCTCTGTATGCTCTAATTCCTTTCTTTTTGGTTTCCAAACAGAAAAAGACATACCAGTGCATCAAGTGCCAGATGACCTTCGAGAATGAGAGAGAGATCCAAATCCATGTTGCCAACCACATGATCGGTAAGAGAGCATTTCCTCCCAGCTTTATCAGGCCGCCCGGCAGGGTGTGGAATTTGTGGTTCTAATCATCATTCCACCAGCTTTTAGGACAAAGGACAGAGTTGCTGCCGCTGTTTCTGAGACATTTCAAATGGGAGTAAAAATGTCGGAGTGGGAACACTTTCTCCATCTGAGCCTTCTTGTGGCGGCTCCACTCACATTGCAATCAAACTTGTGACAATCTCTTCCATCTCCCAGCATACATTTCCCTCCATTTCTGAAACGAAGTGCTTTCCAGTTGTCAAGCACTCAGGGGCAATTATGCTTCAATTTTGTATGTCATGACATTGAATAGATTTAACTGCTCACATTTCCCCACTTGACGTGGTCAATTCCTCAGGCACACTGTCAAAACAGAATGCTTACAGAGTGACTCCAGTACGTTTCCCGTTCCTCTTCAAGTGGATTTGGACTCTGGAAAATTTAGTCTTTCTAAGAAGGGGAGCTCTCAAAGTCTCCCCAAGTTCCCCCACTTGGCTCGAGGTTCCTGGGGAAGCTGTGATAGATGGGTGTGGTCCTCTCGTAGCTGGGGTTGCCCTGCTTGGACGGGCACAGCTGGGTTCTGGCATGCTAATCAACATTGGGGCTTAGAGGGCAGGGGCCTGAGGTAAGATGGGTGTTTGGCAAGTTAGGGCCTTGGAGAGCTTCTGGGTTCCTGGTACCCTGAGTCTTTCTTGGATGTATGATGACTTTCTCCAGACTCCCATAGTCTGAACAATGAGGTTTTAATCAGTTTGAGCAGCCTGACCCATACATTATCTCCACTTTTCTTCTTCTAACATCTTTTCATCATCGTCTTAACAATAGCCATATCATCAGAGGACTGTTTAACAAAACTCTTTATTACCTACATTCAAAAAGCTTCATGTTATACGTGCAGCTCAATGAATTCTCACTGTCTGAACACACCTGTGTAACCAATACCCAGACATAGAAAGTAGACTACTCCCAGCATCCTAAAATTCTTGTCTTGGCTACTTAAGACCCTTCCCCATAACAAAAGGTCATCGCCATCCTGCTGGCTGATAGTTAGGTTGGTTTTGCCCAATTTGTACTTCATGTAAATGGAATCACAGTTCCTAGTCATTGGTGTCTGGCATATTTTGGTTTTCACATGACTGCCTGTAGTTGGTGTTCATTCCTTCTCATTGGCGTATAATACTCCATCACAGAACAGGCCACCATGTATCTGCTGTACTTGATGGGCCCATGTTGGAGTAGTTTTGAGTAGTGTGCCACTGTGAACATTCTTGTCCATATCTGTTGGTGAAATAGGTATTTTAATGGGAAAATAGGAATCGAAGTGGAATTGCAGGGTCATAGACTATGCAATGTTCACCTTTAGTGGATGAATGAGTTCTCAATGTAATCTTATGCCCTTCTGCTCCTACCTGGTGGTAGAGTTTGGGTTGCACTATCAGCTGCCATCACCAACATTTTACATAAAAAGACCAGTTGAAAAGGCCCTTTTTTAGTGAGGATAACTGCAGATGAGTACCGATCCCCTGGTCCCCTCCCAGCTGCAGCCCTGCCCTTCTCAGTGGGCTCCGGTAGCCGGCTTCCTCGCCCGCCTCTCACCTGCAGCCTCCACCTCCGGTGACTTGGAGCCTGGTCCCCGAAGGCCCTGACCCCACTTGTGTGTCGTGGGGCTCACCCGGTGCTGGGGGAGAAGAGGAGCCCCAAGAGGGCAGGTAGGGCCCCGGGAACTCTGCTCAACAGGGAGATTGGTGACTTTCTAATTTCTTCCACTGAAAGCTCCCTGCTGAAGTATAAGAAGGAAAGCTACCCTGTCATTCACCGGCTGCTGAGAGCCCTTTCACGGGAGTGTCAGGGAGGTGAAGATGAAGATATCTAAAAGTGTTTGCTTTTGTAGCAGGTGGTAATGCGCGCTCCTGTTTGTAAGCATGAAGGGCGAGAGCCTGGCTAATTGGACCACAGTGATTTCAAAGGTGTCTCCTCCTCCCTTCTCCCTCCACCTTTCTTTTGTGCAGAGCCTGGAAGCTGTGTGTCCGCAGGTGGAAGGCGAGGGGGTTGCTCTTAACTGGGGTTGTGGGAACACGAAGGGAGAGTTTGATGGGCGTCTGGGCCTTTGTTTGAGCTGAAGATTGGCGTGTGAGGGATGAGTCCCATCTGGTGGCTAGACAGGGCCCTCACTGCCCTGTGGTGCTGTGAGCTGGCCTGTTTCCTGGGATGCATGGGACCTGGAGGCCTTGGGGAGCCAGCAGTAAGGAGTGGTTGGTCCACTGTGTGGGACCGTGGGGCCTGGCACTGACCCCCTGTGAGCCAGACCCCTGGCAGCCAGGGGACCTCTCGTGCTAACCTGCCACCACCTACCTGCCCTCCCTCGCCTCACCACCATGCTGCGACCAAGGACTGTGTGTCAAGGGCTGTGGGGGCTTCTGTGGGGGACAGAGGATGAAGGGGCCATGGTTTCTGCCCATAGAAGACACTGTGGCTCGCTCACACACTGTGGCATGGGAGACACTTCAGGTAAGGATGCGAACTCCTCCGTTTGCTCAGCCCGCTATGTGCCAGGCGCTTTACGTCAGTGCTGACCTCCCATCTCAGGGACGAGGAGCCTGACGCACCTGGGCTAAATGACTGGCCCAAGTTCTTGCAGCCACGAGTAGTAGAGGTGGGGCTGAGCACAGGAGGGCTCTCGCCATTGTATTTGGGACCCCTGCCTGGGCCTGTGGTGGGAGAGGCCCTGGGGATTCACTGTCCACCGGGAGGTAGACGGGCATCCAGGTGAATCTGTGCAGTGATGTTGATGCCGGGGATCTGAATAGGGTTGTCCGAGAGGCCTGGGTGTTGAGGGATGAAGAGGAGTTTTCTCTGGCAGAGGGAGGGTTCAGACCAGGAGGAGGGTTCTTGAGCAGTGTGCTGTTGCTGGGCTGTGAAGGTGGGCCCCACTCCTTCCTAGGAGGACTGTGAAGAGCAACACTCGGAGGCGGGAGCGGAGCAGGTGAGTTCCAGGAGCCGTGAGGCCTCGTCTAGCATGGTGGAAGGCAGCCTGTGCGGTAGCACCGTGGGCAGTGAGGGCTGGGGAGGGGCTGGGGGCCAGGACATGGGGACCTTGAATGCCAAGCCAAGGGTTCAGCTTTGGATTTACCCCATAGGCCAGGATTTACCTTTGGGAGCCCCTTGCCTGATGTTTCTTCCGCTTCTCTTGAACTGGCGAAGGGGCAGCTGGGGTTCAGCATTTCCACATGGCACTGATGCGGAGCCCGTGGCCGCTGCTCCTGTGGACTGGACATGCACACGGCCCAGGGTCCACTGTGCTGCGGAGGCCTGCTTGGCTCATGTGTCCCCAGCCCGTACCCGTGGGCTTGAGCAGGAGCCCTAGGGAAGGTTTTAAAGCAGAGTGGGCTGGACTAAGTCAAGTACCTTAGGAGGATTCATCTGGCTGTGGCGTTGAAGAGGAATAAGATGGGAAGAGGATGGAGACCTGCCTGGTCTAATCAAGGGTTGAGGGACAGGGGTAAGGGACAGGGAAAGAAGGAGGTGAGTCTGCTGTGTGCCTGGGGCTTGGGAACTCCGGGCAGTATGAGTGGAAGAGGCAGATGGACACAAGCTCTGCAGTCCTAGTAAACCTGCTGTGCCCAGCGTCTCTGTGGACAGCTTCTCTTGCTAGCTGACCAGAGCTGGCCTGGCCACAGTTCCCCTTTGGCAGTCCCATGGGGACTTAGGGGTGGAAGCAGCAGTGTTCAGAATGGAGGCCTTCTCATCAACTTGGGGTTCTAAGACAGACCTCCCTGGGGGCCCAGACTGCTGGAGACCTCCCGTGGGGCTGGGAAGCTGGCCTTTGTATAACAGGCTTGGGGGGGGGGCTCCTTGTGGCTTTGCTCTGGAGACCCTGGAGCTAGGATGACTCAGGCCCATGTCTCCTTGGAAACATCTTCCTGGCCCCCTTGGCTGCTGTTGGGGGGAGTGACTTGGATATACTAGAAAGGCAAGGGGCTTTGGAAACCTTTTCAGCAGCAGGGTCGCCTTTGAAATCCCCCTCCCCACAGAGAAGAGGCCCCTTCTCTGGGCCTCCCCCAGCTTTTGAAATGGCTTTAGACACCCCTACCCCCACAAGCACATCAAAAACTGGGAGCAGCCACAGCTCTGTAGTGCGGCCTCCTGCAGGGAGGACCCGGCTCCACCCAGCCCCCCCTCCCCACTCCTGGAGAATGGCCCCCTCTGGGCTCCGCAGGAGGTCCCTGCCTCAGGAGAGAGGATTGCAGGGGGCCTGGCTGCCGAGGGGAGGAGTGTGGGGTCTACTGAGGGCAGTGAACCTGTGTGGATACTGAGCTGAGCACGGGGACTCTGCTTCGGATGCAGGGCCTGCCTCTGGAGACCCTGGGTGAGCAAGCTGCTGGCCTGGGTGGCCTGCCCTCCCCTCACTGGCAGTGGGCAGCTGTTCTTTGGGTGCTTTGGGAGAGGGTGACTGCATAAAGGACAGCTGGATACAGGCTCTGAGAACTTGTCCTTGAGACCACAAGTGTGGTGAGACCCAGGTTGGCCCCAGGAGTGACTCGGCATCCTTACTCAGGGCCCCATGGGGAGAGGTGGACAGGGCTGGGAAGGGACAGTCCTTCAGGAGTCTCAGATCATTTGCCCTCTGTGTCCTTGGACTGTGGTTGTGGACTCTTTCGGGCAGCCAGGCTTGTCCCAGTGGGGTGCCAGTCTCCCCAGAGGACTTCTCTTTTTGGTCACACTGGCCCCTGTCCCTCGGTGCCCCTCAAGGGCTAGGCTTTTTGTCAGGGACAAAGAAATGGGGGACGAGGGAGGCATTTGGAGGGTCGTCAACTCTGCCCTTGATTGCCTCCCTCCTCATCTCTGCCCCTCACTGCACCTGGAGGGAGGGGTTGGTTGCATGAGAGAGACAGAGAGAGTCACACACACACACACACACACACACACACACACACAGATAGAAACAGAAAGGTACAAGGTGACAGACAGGCTGCTGGGCGTGGTGGTGCAAGTCTGTAATCCCAGTATTTGGGAAACTGAGACAGGAGGATTGCAGGTTTGAAGCCAGCCTTAGCAACTTAAGTGAGGCTCTCATAAACTTACCAAGACCCTGTTTCCAAATAAAAAATTAAATAGGACCAGAGGTGTAGCTTGGAGGTAGAATACCCCTGGGTTCCATCCCCAGCACCACCACCACGACCACCGCCACAACACAAAACAGAACAGAGAGAGGTTGACAGAATGAGAGACAAAGAGATACATAGAGAGGTGTACAGAGGTAGAAGCAGATATGCAGGATGAAGGTGACAGAGAGAGACAGAGGGAGACAGAGAGACACATAAGAAGGGGCTTGTGCCGGGCGAGGTGGCACACACTTGTAATCCCAGTAGTTGGGAGGCTGAGACAAGAGGATCACAGGTTCAAGACCAGCCTCAGCCACTTAGTGAGGCCCTCAGCCACTTAGTGAGACCCTGTTTCCGAATAAAGAATAAAAATAGGACTGGGGGTATAGCCTGGAGGTAGAAGGCCACTGGGTTCCATCCCTAGTACCACAAAAAAAAGGGGGGGTTGTCTCTGAGCAGCACTCTCTGAACCTGGCCCCGCTGCCCTGCACACCCTGGCCCACCTTCTTGCTGCTCTTTGGGTCTCTGCAGGCCTGCCTGCAGCCTTGTGGAGGAAAGGGTGCTGGGCCAAGGGAGAAGGTCTGGAGAGGAAGCTAGAGGCCCCTTCACACCAGGGAGATATAAGCCTTCTCAAATAAAATGGAAGAGAGTGGCATGGAAAAGGGAAGACGGGGGGCCCTGCTTCTTCTGCCAGGACGGTATACTGCCGAAGGGCTCTTTAATGGTGCCTTGATTCTGGTAACACCAGACCCAAGCATCTGTCTAAGCTTAGTATGGGATAAATGTGTCTCCTTCTCCCCCTGGAGATCTGTTTCAGGTTCTGGAATTGTTCTGTCAGAATAACAAGCCTGTACAGAGAACCTTTAATCTAATTGTTCTCCTCCTCCTCTTCCTCCTCCTCTTCCTCCTCCTTTATCTTCCTCCTCCTCCCCCTTCTTTTCCTCTACCCCTTTTCCTTTTCCTCCTCCTCCTCCTCCTCCTCCTCCTCCTTCTTCTCTTCCCCCTTCCCCTTCCCCTTCCTACTTCACACCAGGACACAGTCACCCCCCCCCCCACCACACACACATTTTGCACAGGTGAGGGGCCTGGCCCACAGGAGTCAGTTTCCCTGACTTTGAATCCCATTGCTGCATTTGAGGAAGCTGTTGGTCCAGCACTATGGGCCAGAGAAATCCACCAGTCTGAATTTTAAAATCTTATTTTTCCAAATTACTTTTGTATGTGTATGCTATTTTTAAGAGGGCGGGGGGAAGCCTCTGTAATTCCCCTAAGAGTAGCCTTGTCACTTCATGTTTTGTAAATGTGATGAAAATCCTCATGGGCTCTGTCAGGAATTGCTAGCTAGCCCAGCTAGGGAGATGGAACCTACAAGTTCACCCCAATGTTACAAACCTAAGATGTGGATGCTTAGAGGAGAGGCATGATGCTCAATTTAGGCATGCCAGGGAAGCTTCCTGGAGGAGGTAGCACCTAATCAGGGAGTCAGAGTAAGATGGGAGGGGAGTTCCAGGTGGAGAAAGTAGTATAGGCCACGTCACAGAGAAGAGAGGCCCACAGCATTCAGGGAAACCACAGACGATTCAGTTGCTGTACAATGAGTTGTGAGGAGGAGGTGGCAGAGATGGTGGCAGAACAGGTAAGACAAGATGTGGGTGCTGGTTAGGAGGGGGTGGGGAGACACAAATGGCAAAACCAGCTCGAAGGCAGAATGCTGCTGGGCTCAATCCCTGGTACCAGGAAGAGTACGGGAGGAGCTAAGGGGGTTGGCAAAGAAGACATCAGTCTGATGGTGGTCAGCAGTGTCTGGACAGGCTTACTGATCGCCAGTCCTTTCATTCAGTGTCCACACGTGTTAACACACTTAATCCATATGACACCCTGGGAGAGAGATTCTGTTACCCCCTTTCATATGTGGGGAAATGAATTATTGTGTCCAATGTCAGTACCAGGGTGAGGACTTGAACCCAGGCTATGGGACTCAGAGCTTGCAACATGACCCCTTGCCAGGAGCCCTGTCAGGGGCTAGCTGTGGTTGCAGGGGAGGTTTGGGCGGTGAGACCCCAATGAGAAGAAAGCACACAGAGTCTCCATCCAGAGGAGAACAACAGCAGCTTTAGTTGACCTGTCCTTTATATAGGGGTCTGGGCAAAATGGTGCATGTCACGCCAGCATACTGTGCGCATGTGTGTTGCGTATTACCTAGTTATGCATGGGTGGCCTGTCTGTTCATCCTTACATAACTAAACACTCATCTGCAGCTGCGTGGGTAAGCGGGGTCACGTCCTCACCCCCAGCCTGTACTTCTGCTGGGCTCCGTGCTCTGCCCCCTACAGGGCGGCAGTGTGCTGCTTGACCCAGAGAGCATCACATGGGGCCCAAAGACCACAAGAGCCATAGAGGGTGCAACAGGTAACTCCTCGTCCTCCAGCCACACAGGTGAGGAGAGTGAGTACCAGGAAGAGTCCAGAGGGTTCCACCAGGTTGTAAGTGGGTCCTCCTGTAAAGCCCAAAAGCCAGTACCTCCACATCCATCTCCACTGAGGCTTGCTTTACTTGCAGCACTCTACGTGGGGAAGCACATACGCTCTACCCTGGGCAGCAGTGAGTATATCTAACTCCATTCTATGCTGCAAAACCCCTTCCGTATCTGGATAGTTTCATCCATCAAAAGGGAAAGAGCCCAACGGGACTTATTTAAAGTTTCAGCAACATGTTGGGCTAAGGCTTCCACCTGTAATTCTACATCTATAGTACCCTACTCCCTGGAACAAACATGGCTAAAGGGTAAAACCACCACGTAGCCCGGTGCATGTGGTGCCAGTGGTGATATATGCAGCCCCAATTAGTAGGCTTATGGGGAAGAGTCACGAGTATTCGTCCTTGTGTGTATGGCCTTCCCCAGGTACACCTTCCTGTCCAATGGGCAGGGAGGGACGGCCAAAGATAGCCATCTGGGAGGAAATCAGTGGGCTTGGACCCTATTAGTTCTACCTATTCCACCACCAGTTGTATCTGGTAACTGAGTAACATTTTGACATAGTTCCTAAGGCAACCGTCCAGCATTTCAATTAATCGCAGACCAATTCACCTGCTCTATACAAAAAAGGTGTTGTGCTCATAAGCTCTGTATGTTCTCCTGTTAACCAGCCACGCCTATTTTCTATAGCAAATCCCAGTGTGGGGGGAGAGGGCATTATTATGGTCTCAACAAGTCCTCTATTGTGTGGCATTCTGGGCTGCTCTGGATCCAGGCTTGTAAGGTAGCTCAATTGTCTGCAGTAGTCGGGGAGATTTGCCATGGGTGGCCTTCAACTGCTTGCATTGGTAGCTCAGTGCAGACCCAGCAGTGGAAAGTGTTGTTCAGTCTTGCAAAGGTGTGTGCCCAGGAAGAGAAAGAAAGAGAGACTGGTCATCTTAGGTAAGTCCTTCCCTTCCAGGGAAATTATGTGACATGCTTGTCTTACGAGAGAACAGTGACCAGAATAGTGGCCACTCTTGGGCGGTGGTAGCACACCAAAGCACCTGGGGTAGAAAGGAGGTAAACCTCCTCTACAGTGGATAGTGGAATAGACTATAGTCTTATGACCTACGTACCTTTCAAAATTGTGCCATCTGCCCATGGCGGAAGCATGTGACACCTGTACCGGGCAAGGCCAGCAGCTATTCAAAGGTTCAGTTGTAACTGGGCCTTCTGTCCCAGGCCCCATGGCTCCAGGAGTGCAATCTCTGGCCCCTGAGAAAACTGCACACACCAGGGCCACTCCCAGACATCTTATTACCCCAGGGCCAAGGGTTTAGGTGCCGGGAGTAAGAAGGCTCCTCCATGCTTTGTATTACCTTCAAAGTATGGGGCATCCCTGCTGTTAATTATCTAAGGGGTCTTCCCAGTGCGGTGAGGTTGCTCATTTAAAAGCCGCACTGCCACAGGCATTTGTGTCTGCTATCTCGTCCAATGGGGGGCTAAGGCGTTCAGTTTTTCTTTCAGGAGTCCATTAAAGCATTTAATCATTTCAGCTGCTTGGGGCCAGTAGAGAACATGCAACTACCATTGTATGTTATTGTCCTTAGTCCGGGTCTGTTTCTGTTAGCATATAAAATGAGTACCTCTGTTGCTTGCCACTACCAAGAGCTGACCATAGGCCACGGACAGTTGTTCAAGGACGGCTACAGTATGTCACTAGTTGGCCTGTGCTACCAGGTAGGCAAAACCCAAACCTGTGGTCATATCCATGGCCATCAGAATATACTGGCATCCCTGTTCCACTAGCGATGGACCAACATAGTCAGTCTGCCATTCCTGGATAGGTTGAGCACCTTGGGAAATCTGTCCCATAGTTGTAGAAACCCTATGTCTCTGTGGGTGGTGTTCTGCACACCAACACATGGCTGTACAGCATTTCTGTGCTTGAGCACAGGTGAGAGGCAATACCGACTGCTTACGTAACCGTGGTGTTCTGGAGGCAGTCAGAGCCTGAACTTTTGCTAAAGTGTTGGCAGCATCATTAGGGGGGGCATGCCAAGGCCGATGCCCCGGAACATGATGTACGGCAGCTCTGGAGGTCTTCTCACATGTCCTTGCCCCGCAATGGGCGGTGCCCAGTCAACCAGTCTTGTTGCCCCACCCCCATTCTTGGAGAGCAGCTCAGAGACTGTATGCAGCTGCTTTTAACTCTGCAAGAGAATCAGAGGTAGGTATAATATCAATATAATGGTACAACTGCACAGCCTCAGGCTTCCACCGAGAGGCAAATCCTGCACTTGGGAGAAGCCAGAGAGCGAGGAGGTGTGTCACTATGCTGAGGCAACTGAGTGTTCCTAGGAATAGCAGCAGGGCCACAGAGCGGACAGCCAGAGAGGGCCCAGGACCCAGGAAGGAGGCTGGAGAGGCTCTGCTAGCTCAGCACTAGTGGTCGTCATGGCTGGGACTGTAGTGGAGGCAGGAGGGGAGGGGTGGGGAGATCAGCAGTATCCACCCAACTCTCCAGGCCAGATGGGAAGAAAGGGTGAGAAGCAGGAGCTGAGAGCCCGGAGGTCCTAGGAAGTTTTTGCCTTTTAAGAGCAGGAGACCAGGGTGTGTTTTCCGGCTAAGGCGAGCGAGCCAGCAGGATGGAGAAGAGGAAGGCTGGACGTCAGGGGTAGACGGGAGCAGGTCCTGGCAGGGCAGAGGCTGGGCGGTCTTGCTTGGAGTCACCCATGCACATGTCCTACTCTTCTTGCTCTCAGTTCCCACAGGCTTGGTGACCTGTGGTGTCAGGTTGACCTTACTGACTTTGATGGTCATTCTGCTGCTTAGCCACAGCTGATATGTGACAATCTGAGACTTACTGGAGTGATGGGAGATATCAAGGGTCCTGTGGCCAGTGGTGGCCCTGGAGCCTCTTCACTGAGCACCCAGGAGGCATCGAGGCCTCACAAAGGGCTGTGGATGCCTGCCAGGTCTCCCTTCCCAGGGGACCCTGGGGCCAAGTGGGGAGAAAGTGGCAGACCTCCTAGAAGATTGGGGTTCTCACTGGCTTATCAGTCCCACAGGCTTCCTGCTCATCTGCCCTGGGAACTTGATGTGGGGAGAAGGGACCTGATTCACTGAAGAAACACGGCAACCTTGAGCCCGAGTCACAGTGAGAACCCAAAGTCATAGGGGTATTTTTAAGTAGACGATTGTTTACAATTTACTGGTTTGAATTTAGCCTATAGATCTTTACTAAGAACCAACAGTTTGCTCAGTCTGCTGTAGGTGTGAATTTTAATTAGAAATAGAGACACATGGAACGTAGGCCTCTACAGTGAAACACAGTGGTTAAGTGTACAAGCTTTGCAGTCAGAGGCTCCTGGGTCCTGGTCTATCACTTCAGGGATAACTAAGTTACTTCAGCTTGAGATACTTCAGCTCCTCATCTATAAAATACCCTTTCCTTAATGGTATGGAGTAGCTTAGGTAGGACTATTTCAGTGGAAAGTCAAAAATACAATTCATATGGGCTAAACCATAAGATAGTTTACAATTGGTTTATGTAACATAAAACCCTGGTGATGTGCCAGGTATCATGCTTCAGGAATGGCTGGATCCAGGGACTTCAGCAAAGTCATTCCTTCTCTTATCTCTCAGCTTTGTTTTCCTTTGTTGTTGCCTTTGTCTATCCTGGTGGTCTTTCCTGGTGCAAGGTGACAGCCAACAGTCCCAGCAGGGGGGGGCATGTGCTTCTTCATCAGCAGCAAAGGTCTAAGAATGAACTCTCTGGCCTCAGAGGGGTCCAGGGGTGTGGGGCAGCATCACATGCTCATTCTGAAGCCAGCACCCCCAACAACGGCAGTGAGAAGACTGTTCTAGAAAAGAAGGAGGGCATCTATTTCTAGAAAAAGGAGGCAGCACTACCAGTCAATGCTCACCATATCGACCTGTTGGAGGATGTTTGAGGGATGAAATGAGAGTCAAAGTACATAAAACAGACCCAGCATAGTGCCAAGCCCATGCAAGTTCTCAATAAATGTTAGATACCAACATTATATTAATTGCATTAGTTCCTGTGGTCTGGACTCATTAAAGATAATGTTGTTTGTAACAATTATGGAAATAGCGCCCTTCCCTGTAGGGAGGTGAGAGCCTGGGGTGTGGACACCAGACCATGGTGCAAAGGCCCGGGGGCAGGCATTGGGAAAACTGGGTGCTGCTCCTGGTCAGGCTGTTGGGTTGCTCCCTCCCAGGAGTAGCACCTTAAGACTCAGGCACCCATTCTCAAATGTTCTCCCCATTCTGCTCAGACCACCCCACACAGGGTCAGTTCACCAGCAGTGTGGACCTCCAGGCTTCGGGGCCTGGGTTGGCCCTGTCTCCACCCTGCTTCCTTAGTCCACTGTGTCCAGGGGCTGCAGTCTCCTCTGGTCCCGTCCTTCCAGAATGCTCACCATTCTGGAGATTTCAGTCCGCATTAGGCCAGATCACATCTTCAGAGCTCAGGGCATGGAGGTGAGGAGCAGAGGAGAGGGGGCCATGGACATATATTTAGTCCCCAAGAACACACCCAATGACCTACCTCCTGCAGCCACACCCAGCCAGCCTGGTGTGCCATCCACTGATGAGGTGAGGACCCTAATGAGTTAGTTACGTCACCTTTGAACATCAATACTTGAACTTCCAGGGACATTCTATAGCCAAACCATAATATAGATTTAGTAACCGAAACTACAGGGCGGCTAGTTAAATTTGAGTTTCAAATAAGCAAGCATTTAAGCCGGGCGTGGTGGCGCACGCTTGTAATCCCAGCATTCGGGAGGCTGAGACCTGAGGATCCAGGTTCGCGGCCAGCCTCAGCTACCTAGTGAGGCACTCCGCAACTTAGTGAGACTCGGTTTCAATAAAGAATAAAAAATAGGGCTGGGGGTGTAGCTCGGAGGTAAAATGCCCCTGAGTTCAATCCCCAGTACCGCAAAAAAAAAAAAAAAAAAAAAAAAAAAAAAAAATAAGCAAGCATTTTTTTTTCTTAGTGTAAGTACAGTCAGCCTTGTGTATCTGCAATTTCTGCATCTGCAGATTCAACCATCCATGGATTGAAAAATTTGGAAGAAATTTGTCCTTACTGAACATGTGCAGCATTTTTATTCTTGTCAACATTCCCAAACAATACAGTGCCACAACTATTTAACACATAGCATTTGCATTGTGTTAGGTACTATAAATAATCTAGAGATGGTTTAAAGTACATAGAGGATGCGTATAGGTTCTGTGCAAATACCATGCCATTTTATATAAGGAACTTTAGCATCAGTACATTGGGGTATCTATGGGGGTCCTGGAGCCCATCCCCTATGGATTCTGAGGGATGGCTGTATTTTTACAATATTGCATGGGGCATACTGAAGGTCATTGTTAGGTGTAACTGTACATCCTGTATTTTACTGGGCAATCCTATGCCCTCCCCACTGGCCCCATGCCTCAGACCAGTTTGCTTGGGAAGAACAGTGGTATGCCTTCCCCCTCTTAGAGCTCTCTGTGGTCTTTTATTCACCGTTTTAATATTTTAGCTTAAAAGAAAAAAATACAAGCTGGGCATGCTGGCACATGCCTATTGTAGTTCCAGTACTTGGGAGACTGAGATGGGAGGATCAAAGGTTTGAGACCACCTTCAGCCAGGTAGCCAGGCCCTAGTGAGACATGGTTTCAAAATGATATATAAAATAGGCATAAAGTTGTATCTCATAGATAGAATGCCCCTGGGTTCAATCTCTAGTACCACAAATAGTAATTAAAACACACACACACACACACACACACACACACACACACTTTGTTTTGTGCAGTGCTGGGGATCAAAGTCAGGACCTTGTATATACTGGGTGGGTGCTCTACCACTCAGCTACATCTCCAGCCTGCAAATAAACTTTTTATTTTGAGTTAGTTGTGTATTCACATGTGTTCACAGCAGTCCCCTGTATATCTTCCCCAATTGTGACATTTTGCAAAACTAGAGAACGGTATCACAACTGGATATTGACCTTGATACAGTCAATGTTAAGCTACAGAACGTTTTCTCACCTCAGGGATCCCTCCTGTTGCCATTTTATTTAATTAATTAATTAATTTATTTTTTGCAGTACTGGGGATTGAACTCAGGGGCATTCTACCTCCGAGCTACACCCCCAGTTCTATTTTTTTTTTTTTTTTATGGTACTGGGGATTGAACTCAGAGGTGTTCTACCTTCGAGCTATACCCAGCCCTGCTTTTTTATTCTTTATTTTGAAACCAGGTCTCACTAAGTTGCGGAGTGCCTCACTAGGTAGCTGAGGCTGGCCGTGAACCCGGATCCTCCGGTCTCAGCCTCCCAAATGCTGGGATTACAAGTGTGGTTTTATTTTGCATTTCCCTGATGATGAATGATGTTGAACATCTTTTCATGGGCTTATTTGCCATCTGTTTATCCTCTCATGAAATGTTTCTTCATATCTTTTGTCCGTTTTCTAATTGGATTGTTTGCTTTTTGAATGTTGAGTTTTGAGAGTTCTTTATATATTCTAGATACTAATCCTTTCCCAGTCTGTAGCTTGACATTTCATCTTAACAGAATCTTTTGCAGTGAAAAGTCTTTAATTTTATGAAGTCCCATTTATTAATTTTTATTTTAAGGATTATACCTTTGGGACCAAAGTTAAGGACTCTTTGTGTCATCCCACATACCAAATGATTTTCTCCCACTTTTTTCTAAAAATTTTTAGTTTATATTTTAGTCTATGATCCATTCTGAGTTAATTTGTATATAAGGTGTGAAATTTAGATTGAGAGTTTTTTTAAATTTCAGGGGGTTTTTTTGGTGTGTGTTTATGGATGTCCAATTGTTCCTGTATCATTGGTTGAAAAAACTTGTCATTCCTCCATTAAATTATTTTTGCTCTTTTGTGAAATACATATTTTTGTGAGTCTATTTCCTGGTTCCATTGACCTTTTTATCTATTCCTCTACCAATATGACAATCCTGATTATTGTAGTTATAGGATAGATTTTGAAATGAAGTAGACTGATTCTTTTTTTGTTGATTGTTCTTTTTCAGAGTTGTGTTAGCTATTCCAGTTCCTTTGCCTTTCCATATAAATTTTAGAATAATCTTGTCTATATATACAAAAATTCTTACTGTAAGTTGGATAAGAATGTGTTAAATGTATATATGGGTTTGAGGAGAATTTTACTGTGTTATCTTCCCAAACCACTAATGTGTTACGTTTGTTATGTTTCTCCTTTTATTTAGATTTTCTTTGATTTCTTGCATTGTTATTTTTTAGTTTTCAGCATATCATACCTGTACAGGTTTTAACAGATTTATCTAAATATTTTATTTCATATTTTTAGTAATAGAAATAGTATTATACTTTTAATTTTGGTGTTCACATATTTATTGCTAGAATATAAAAGTACAATTGTTTTGTTTTTTTTTTTTTTTTTTTTTGCGGTACTGGGGTTTGAACTCAGGGGCATTCTACCTCCGAGCTATACCCCCAGCCCTATTTTTTATTCTTTATTTTTGAAACCGGGTCTCACTAAGTTGTGGAGTGCCTCACTAGGTAGCTGAGGCTGGCCGTGAACCCGGAACCCAGCCTCCCGAATGCTGGGATTACAAGCATGCGCCACCACGCCCGGCTCATACAACTGGGTTTTTAATGTTCATTTTTGTATTCTTGAACTTTTCTCACTCACTTAGCTGTATGGTTTTTTTCCCCCATAGCTTGTCATGTGACCTATACATAGTTTTATAGATTCCTTTCCTATATATATGGCTTTTCTTTCCTTACTGCTTTGGCTAAAACTTCCAGCACAATGATGAAATAGAGTAGTGAAAGTGGAAATCCTTGTTTTGTTTCTGATCTTAGAGAGAAAGCATCCAGTCACTTATAATTAAATTAAGTATCTGTTGTAGGTCTTTTACAGATACTTTTTATCAAGTTGAAGAATTTCCCCTCTGTTTCTATTTTTCCAAGAGTTTTTGTGGTTTATAAAAGCCATATCTATCTCTGAGCCACACCCCAGCCCTATTTTACTTTTAATTTGAAACAGGGTCTTGCTAGCTTGATGAAAGTCTCATTACTTGGTGAGGCTGCCCTCCACTGACAATCCTCTTTTCTCAGTCTCCCAAATTCTGGGATTATAAGTGGGTGCCACCACGCCTGGCTGTGTTGATTTTTCTTTTAAACATTTGTTAGAATGTTTAAATCCAGTGAAACCAAATGGTATGGAGATTTCCTGTTAGAAAGTTTTAAATGACAAATAATTCAATTTTCTTACTAGTTATAGGGATATTCAAGTTATTTTACATTATAGGAGTTCGAGTAGTTTGTTTTTTAAGACATTAGTTTCATCTAGTTTACTAAATTTATGTATGTAAGCTGGGTGTTGCGGTGCATGCCGGTAATCCTTGTACTTGGGAGGCTGATACCAGAGGATTGCAGATTCTCTGCCAGACTCAGCAATTTAGTGAAGTCCTCCACAACTTAGTGACACCCCGTTTCAAAATAAAAAATAAAATAGGGCTAGGGGTATAGCTCAGAGGCAGAATGCCCCTGGGTTCAATCCCCAGCCCCCCACACAAAAAAATGTTTTTGTATGTAGAGTTGTTCATAGTATTATTCCCTTATTATCCTTTTTGATGCCTATAGGATCTATAGTAATATCCTCACTTTAATTACTGATATTGGTACTTTCTCTCTTTTTTTTTCAGTCTTGTTAGAGAAGTGTCAATTGTATCGATCTTTTTAAATAACCAACTGTTTGTTCAACTGATTTTTCAATTTTGCTTTTCTGTGTTCAGTTTCATGATTTTGGATCTAATCCGTGTTATTTCTTCCTTTCTGTTTGCTTTATATTTATTTTGCTCATCTTTTCCTAGGTCTTTGAGATGGATGCATATTGATTTGAGACTCTCTCATTTCTAAGCAATGCTATAATTTTCCCTGTTAGTATTGATTTAGCTGTGTTCCACACATTTTAATATGTTGTAGCTGTATTTTCATTCTGTTCAATGTATTTTTAAAATTCTCTTGAACTTTTTCTTTAGTTCATCATTATTTGAAAGCATGTTATTTCATTTTCAAGTGTTTGGAGGTTTCCCGGTTATCTTTCTATTATTCTAGTCTGGTTACATTGTAATTGAAACCACTGTGTGTGATTTTAATTCTTTTAAATGTATTGACATTTATTTTATGACCCATAATATGGTCCATCTTGGTAAATGGTTTCTGAGTACTTGAAAAAATGTGTATTCTGCTGCTGTTGGGTGAAATGTTCTATAAATGCCTGCTAGATCCTATTAGTCTATTAGTCAATGATATTACTGAATTTTTCTATCTTTGCTAATTTTCAGCCTTGTTGTATCAATAACTGAGAGAAAGATCCTGAAGCATCCTACTATAATAATGGATATATCTATTTCTCCTTTTGGTTTTATTTTCTTTTGCTTCACATATTTTATAGTTTTGTTTTTTGGTACATATACATTTAAGATGTTTTTATTTTATTTTATTTTTTTTAGTACTAGGGATGGAACACAGGGGTACTGTACCACTGAGCTACATCCCCAGCCCCCGTTTTTTACTATTTATTTATTTATGTACTGGAGATTGAACCCAGGGGCATTCTACCTCCAAGCTATACCCCCAGCCCTATTTCATTTATTTATTTTTTAATTGTTGAGGCAAGGTCTCACTAAGTTGATGAAAGCCTTGCTAAATTGCTGAGGCTGTCTTTGAACTTGTGATCCTTCTGTCTCAGCCTCCCAAGTACTGGGATTACAAGTGTGTGCCACCACACCTGGCTTACATTTTATTTTGAAATAGGATCTCACCAAGTTGGCTATACTGGCCTCAAATTTTTGAGACTTAACCTTGTAAAATACCTCAGTTTGCCAACTACCTGGTATTGGCAGGTGTGTGTCACTGCACTGGCCTCACATTTAAGATCTTCTTGGTAGACTGACTCCTTTATTATCATATAATATACTTTTCTGTCTCTGCTAATTATTTAATTATTATTATTATTATTTTGTTCTTAAGCCTACTTATTTTTTTCTTTTGTGGTACTGGGGATGGAACCCAGAGACATTTTACCTTCGAGCAACACCTCCACCCTGATTTTATTTCTTATTTGGAAACAAGGTCTCGATAGGTTGATGAGACTTGTTGAGACTGTCCTTGAACCTGTGATCCTCCTGTCTCAGCCTCCCAAGTACAGGGATTATAGGCATGTGTCACCACGCCCGGCTTGAATTAATATAGCCCTTCTGCTTTCTTTTCATTAATGTTTATAAAATATGTATTTTCCTATCTATTTCTTTCAAGCAACTGATAATTATATTTTAAATGAGTTTCTTTTATAACATATTGGCATGCCACTTCTCCCCTTAGTCTGCCAATCTCTGCCATTTGATTAGTATATTTAGGCCATTTATATATAATGTAATTAATGATATGTTAAGCCTCAAGTTTGCCATTTATATTGTGTTTTCTATTTTCATTTCTGCTTTATTTTTACTGTTTTCCTGTTAGTTGCTGAACATTTTTTAAGAATTGCATGCAAGAGTTGTAGGTCAGTGGTAGACTGATTGTCTAGTATGCACAAAGCTCTGGATTCATGGGGAAGCTCACCAAGTGCTGTGTGCATGTATGTCCCTACTACTCTGAACTTCATTGTAATGTGTGATTACAATGCATCAATAAAAATATATTAAAAATAGAACTAATTTTAAAAAAGGATTTCATGCTGAGAATGTAGCTCAGTGGTAGACTGATTGCCTAGTGTGCATGAACCTCTGGGTTTGATCCCCAGAATCTATGTCTCTGTCTTTCTCTCTTTCTCTCTCTCTCTCTCTCTCTCTCTCTCTCTCTCTCACACACACACACACACACACACACACACACACACACACACTGAATTTAATTTTGGTTTATCTGTAGCTTTCTTAGTTCTTATCTCTCTCCTTCCCTTCCTTCATTTATTTTTTGTACTAGGGAGTGAACCCAGGGGCATTGTACCTCCGAGCTATACCCCCAGACCGCTTTTATTTTTTATTTTGAAACAGAGTCTCATTAGGTTGCTGAGCCTGGCCTTTAACCTGCTATCCTCCTGTCTCAGCCTTCCAAGTACTGGGATTACAGGCATGCATCATCACACCTAGTTTGTATGTTCTTATTTCTTTGCTCAGGTTTTTAAATGGCTACTATAGCTATTACATTACATACACATAACTCATTAGAGTCTACTGGCCAGTGTTGTTATACCAGTTTAGGTGAAGTGTAGAAATTTTTACCTTTCCCTGTTCATATTATAATCATTATTCTATATTTTGAATTATATCACTATTAAAATTTCCCTAACTGTCACATATAACTTAGATTACTCAAGAAGAGAAAGAGAAATTTTATTTACCATATATTTCTTTTCTCTGTTCTTCCTCCTGTGCTCATGTCCCAAGGTTTGCTTGTTTTCCTTTCCTTTCTGTTTGGAGAACTTTCACCATTCTTTTCAAGTAAGTCTGTTTGTGACACAGTCTCTCAGTTTTCCTAAATTTCTAAGAATATCTTGATTTTCCTTTCATTCTCAAAGGATATTCTCACTGGATATAGGCTTCTGGGTTAACAATTCTTTTCTTCTCACACTTGAAAATGTGGTGCTATTTCCTTCTTGCTTCCATGGTTTCTAATGAGAAATTTGCTGTCTTCTGAATTATTTTCCCACTATAAGCCAGGTGCAATTTTTCTCTAGTGGCTTTCTAGATTTTTCCTGTCCTTCATTTTCAGCAGTTTGACTATGATGAGTCTCAGTTGTGAATTTTTTGGGGTTTATTTCTTTTGTGGTTTACTTAGCTCCTTGAATAAATTTATATCTCTGGCCAAATTTGGAGCTTTTTCAACCATCTTTTTGAGTACTTTTTTTTTTTTTTTTTTCCAGTACTGGAAATGGAACCCAGGGGCATTCTACCTCCGAGCTACACCCCCAGTCCTATTTTTTATTCTTTATTTTGAAACAGGGTCTCACTAAGTTGTAGAGGGCCTAAGTAGCTGAGGCTGTCTGAGAACCCGAATCTTCCTGTTTCAGCCTCCCAAGTACTGGTGTTACAACTGTGCACCACCATGCCTGGCTCTGGGTACTTTTTTCAGTACTGATTTTCATATTTCTTTCTGGGACTCAGATTAAATAAGTGTTGTAGTCCTTCTGAACTCTGAGACTGAGTCCATTTTTTCCCAGTTTAGTTCAGATTGAGTCATTTTGATTATTCTGTCTACTATTTCACTGAATCTTTCCTTTGTCTCTCCCTTTCTGCTGTTAAGCCAATTCATTAAAATTGTCTAAGATTTTATTTTAGTTTTCATTTTCAAATTTCCATTTAGTGCTTCTTTATATGTTCTTTTATTTGCTGAAACTATTTTTTGATATTTCCTATTTTTTCATTTGTCTCAAGGATGTTCATAATTGTTTATTAAAGCATTTTTATAGTGGATTCTTTAAATTCCTTGTCAGATAATTCTGACATCTCTGTCATTTCAATTTTATGGATTGACCTTTTCCCAGTCAATCTGAGATCCTTCTGATTCATGGTGGGGTGAATTTGTTTTTGTTTTGTTTTGGTGGTGGTCTTCAGCATGAAACCCAGGGCCTCATGGATGCTAAGCCTGTGATCTACCCCTGAGCTACAACCCCAGCTCCAGAGTGGATGATTTTTTATTGAAGCCTTTTATTTTGTGTAGTATCTAATGGAACTCTGGATTTTATATAAACTTTCTCTTTTAGTTGATTTCCTTTGACACCACTCCAGTACTGGAGGGGTACAGATACCATGTGGCCAAGTGGGGTACAGTTCCAGGTTAGTCTCCCTGTAGGTCTCCACTGATACCTCTCTGACTAGTAGCAGTAGAAGTGCCTCATTCCTGCTCTCCACTTGACCTCCACTGACACCGGGAGGGTGGGGAGGGGGGTCTCTGCTACTACTGAGTGGAGTAGAAGTCCAGCCTCCCTATGTAGGTGTCTGCTGACACAAGGGAGGGGCCTTGTCACCGGCCAGCAGGAATAGTCCTGGCTCCTTGCTCGGGTTGCTGTGACCTCACCTTAACAGAGGTGCCTTATTAAGCATTGCCAGCAGGGGTGGGAGGGGTGTCTATGTTTCCTGTTCAGCCTTTGCTGGTGTGAATGTTGGCAGGGGCCACAATCTTATTCTAGTTAAACACTAGAGCAGAGCTAGTCTATTCTCTAAGTCTAATGTTTTCCAGGCAAAACCCTTTCCTGGGTCTTTGGCTAGAGAAAGCAGCATTTAGCTGAGGCACTATTTAAAAAAAAAATCTTTGTTGAGCCGGGCATGGTGGCACATGCTTGTAATCTCATTACTTAGGAGGCTGCGACCGGAGGATTGTACAGCCAGCCTCAGCTACTTAATGAGGCCCTCCACAACGCAGTGAGACCCTGTTTAAAAATAAATAATAAAAAAGATAGGGCTAAGGGTGGAGCTTGGAGGTAGAATGCCCCTGGGTTCAATCCCCAGTACTGGGAAAAAACAAAAACAAAAAAACTTTGTTGGTGATTCTGGGTTGCCAGCTTCTTCAGCTCCAAGTCAGGGATATATGAAGCTAAAAGGAAACCTGGGGTCCTCGTCATGAGCCAGTTCTTAGTCCTTATGTCCCTAGCTGGTCTGCTTGTTTCTCCCCACCGTTGAGAATCTTCTATGCTTCTTTCATATATAATGTCCAGGGTTGTTAGTTGTACTTAGAAGAAAATGGAGAAGTACATCCATGGGATGCAGGAGCTGCATAGGTAGTTACGAGTCTCAGGGAGGTCTGGGAAAACTTGTTTTATACCATAGCAACTTCTGTGTAGCCTCTTGGGTCCAAGGGCTTGTGCGGGAAAGTGTAGCTGAGACGTGGGACCAGGACCATTGCTGGCCCCTCCTCTGCTCCCTTGCTCTTCTGTGGAGAGGTGGAGAGCGGCGTGCGGTGCAGGCCTCTAACTCACCTGCCAGTGCAGCTGTAAATCCAGCCCAGGAGTGCCCAGCGTAAAAGCAGATGCTCATGGGATCTGGCCTGCTCCCAGAACGGCCTTTTATTTTCTTCCCTACACTGATCCTTCTCACTCTGGTTTTATCTTCCTGGAAGCTGATGAGGTAGATAAGCCAGGGTGGGGCCCTCCCTGACAGATCAAGGAGGTACACTACTAGGTTGAACCAGAATCTGGGCCAAGGTGGGCCGTCCTAGGTACTGGGGGCTGGAGGAGAGCTGTATCAACCCAGTATTGCTGTGGAAGCTGTCATGGGAGTTGGAAAGGGGAGGACCAAACTGCACGAGATGTTTGTGTCATCCCTTCTAAGGAGGACAGTTCTCATACAAACACCATTTTGCCCAACTGGGTATTCGGAGCCCCTCCCTCATTCCCACGGAAGGGGTCTCAGGAAGCTGTAGTGACATCATAGCATGTGATAGATATTGAAAGTGATGACATTTCTGAGACTGAGAGGAAAATACAAGCACGACAGATTGTTTTTGAAGCATCAAATGCAAATTGTCAACATGAACATATTTCTGGACTTGACAGTTGAATGTGTGAATTAATTATGGACCTATTAAGCAGAATTATTCTTACTTTCATACGAATAAAACAACCCTGCTGCCCAACCCTTTCACTCTGGGAAGAGGATTCCGTGGGCTGCTCTTTTAAAATTTCAAGGGGCTGGAAGAAATGCAAGAAACTAGCACAAACCTAGCTTCCAGAAGCCACTTTGGTTTTGACAGTCTGTCTCCAGCATCTTGGTTAGAATTGGGTTCCCAGCAAACATTAACATGCATAGTATAGAACCCATAGCTTTAGAAAAAAAGTTTTGTATTGTATTGATAATGTGAATTTGTAAAGGACTTTAAGTTGAGGTTCTCAGTGTACCCTTGGCCCATTTTTATCTTCCTATGTCTGAATTCTGTGGTCTGTTCACCCTAGATAGGGCTGTTATGAGCCAGGAAGGGTACCTTTTGCTTTTTAGGAGTCACTAAAACACTTTTGAGTGATTTTGAGTTAGGTTTTTATGAAGGATTTCTAATAAGGAGTAGCTAGCTACCTTAAAGAGAAAGAAAAAAAAAAATCCTCAGTCATTGCCTGTGTGAAGGGCTTTGACTACCTCAGCATGTACCTTTAAGCTCTGTTTTACCAAGAAAAAAAGATTTTAACATCTCACTGAAAAACATTTTGGGCTTCTGTGTGCAGCATCAGGATCAGGGTCTGATTTCGGTGTCTGGCTCCCTCTCCCCTCAGGGGCGGTCCCCCTCTCTCCTGGCCCCCTTGCAGTGCCTCACAGGGTGGGCACAGTTCAGGTTTGCATGACCTTTGTGTGTCTGCTTCTCTGCTTAAAGATTTGGACGACCTTGTTCCTGGGATGGTGAGACACTGCTCAGACAAAACAGAACAGTAAGAAGGTAATCAGTATGTGACTGTGTCTGTCCTTGCCTGTTCCAGTGCCCCCGAGTCAGGGCAACAGCGCAGGGCTGAGGTATAGCTGATGTGCCCCAGGACCTCCATCCTGTTGCTAAAGTACTCATCTATGTCCTACCCAGCTGGCCAAAAGTGTCAGCAAAGCCCATCTCTCTGGTGCTTCCCTAGACCCAGCGCCTACGGGGACAACTCCCAGCCCATTGGGGCCACCACACTATGGCAAGGCTGATTCAGGTGGGTGGGCACCCTGGTGTGCTGGTTAAGACATTTTGCATATCAGCTGTGCTCTTTACCATATTTTTTCACATTCTCTTCCCTATCCCATGGCAAGTCTTACTAAATTCTAGCCATGGACTTCACGTGATGCTGCTGTCTTAGTTTTAAGCCAATTTTCCCCCTTCTTTCTCTTAAATTTTTAAAATTGGCATGCAATAATTGAACCAATTTATAGGGTGTGAGGTGATGTTTCAATATATATGTGCACACATGGTATAATAACCAAATCAGTAATTAGTGTTTGCATCACTTCCAATATTTATCATTTTGGCAAAACCTTTAAAATCAATCCTATCTCCTAGCTGTTTTGAAATGTGTACCCGTCATTGCTCACAGTAGTGAAGCAGTTCTCCTTGTCCAGCACATTTCTTCTGAGTCACAGACCCCACTCCTAGCCCTCTCCGCTGCACCCCTCGGTCCCTCCTGGGCTGTGGGGGAGTGCAGGGTGCGGCAGGGGCTTCTCCTTGCTGGAAAGGACAGACTCCGTGCGAGCAGGACTTTGTGTTGCTCCAGGTCAGACCCCAGTGGACTGGGCCTTCCTGCAGGAAGTTTGCTCCTGCTCTCCTTCTGCAGTCCTCACTCTGCTTACGATTTGGCTCCTCTTGCTTGGGTTTCACTGACATTCGCAGAACTGCTCTGACAACCATGAGATGCACACGTGGCTGTGACGGCAGCGCCCACCCTGTGCAGCCTCTGTTCCTTTTCCTGGAGCGCTTGCCGCTGTACCAGGCTCGGTGTTTTGCTGGCAACTTTTTAATTCATCAGCAGAGGCTGAGAAAATACCTCTTAGGGGAGTCTTCTCCGGTTTTCAGTGTAAGGCAGTTTGGAAAGTTTTGTCAGTACACCATCCCTTTGTTCGCAGCTCGGTGGCTTCTATTTAGCGGTGAGTTGAAAACTGGCACCTGTAAGTCAGTCCTGAGTTTGGTACGTGCTGCCTGTCAGCCATCCTGGGCCTTGAAAATGTTTATTTTTTTGAATGAAAATTTGTTAGCAAATGAGACATATGTGGAAAGGCACCTCACCCATCCACAGTCCTCCAGCACTAATGCAGAGCGACGGGAGGCTTCCTTTATTTAAAAGCCCATTCTCTTCCTCCTGAACTGGGGTCTGGGAATGGAAGAAGAGATAGGCTTGATCCTATTTTAGAAGGGCGAGCAGGAGTTCTCTGTTAGGAACAATGTTCAGATGGTCTTAACACTCTACTGACGCCAAGAAAGTCAGAGCTGGGAGCTTCCAACTAAGTGACCCATTTTACTCATCGGGAAATTGAGGCTCAGAGAGGAATAGACACTTTTCCAAGGTCACACAGCTGACCAGGGGCTGGGATGTATGCAAACCAGCCCTCTAACACTTAAGTTCTCTCTCTCCTTTCCTTCATTGGATACTTGCTGAGTATGTACTTGACATGCATTACCTCATTCATTCAGCAAAGGTCCTGAATTGGCCTCCAGGGGGGAAACCTGGAATTCTGTGCAGTCAAAACACCCCACCTCCACCCCCAGGATTTGTATCAGCAGGGGACTTTGAGGAATTCTATACCACACCTGCTGGTGGTGGAGCCAGGAGCTCAGTGGAACCTTAGAGCTGGAACTTTAGGAGTCTGTGGGCTCAGACCTAGGGTGAGCGCTATTTTAGAACCTCCCATACCTTTGGCAACAGGAAAGAGGGGTGAACTCCTGTGGGCACTGAAGTCCATAAATCAAATGAGGCAGCCTCCGAGGTGAGCTGAGCCTCATAGCACCTTTCCCCTCCAGGGACGACACTTGCTTACTTTTGTTCTTCCTGCCACCGTTGCTTTGCTTGGATTCTGTCCTCCTAACTGTCGAGGCGGCGGGCTGGGACAAGGCTTCGCTCACACAGCAAGTGCGGTGGGTGGGGCCGAGTGGCAGGGGTGGGGGATGCCACTTGGTGTTTGGTGGTGGGACGTGGCGTTGCAGCCACGCGGGGTTCCAAGTCTTGGGTGGGAGACTGTCCATGGATTGAAGGAGGCAGGGGAGCAGCGACTGGACTGACCAGGACTGTGGGACCCTCCAAGGAGCTGAGCTCCGGCGCGAGCCCCGTGCGCCACTTCTGCGAGGCGATGCAATTCTTTAGTATTGATGGAGACTTGAAATGAGGCCACCAGATCACAGGTTCTCAAACTGCAGTCTGGCAACCGAGCGTTGCGTTGGGTGCCCTGGGTCGCCTGCACTGGGATGGCCCAGAGCGGGACCTGAGCCGAGAGGAGATCTGCACAGGTCTGTAAGTTGGTGCTTTGTGGGCGATGTCCCTGCCCTGCCCTCACACCTCGTGGCATTACCAGGGCTGGGAGTGGTGTGTGTCAGTCTCCTGGTGGATGTTGTGGGCCGTCTTCAGCCCCCGAAATCCCCTTCGGGATGGGTGGACATGCGCCCCCGAGGCTGCGCGTGCGCACGAGATGGCCGCCGCGGCTGTAGGTGTTCCTCGAGGTCCGCCCTGGGGGAGGTGGTGGGTGGGGGACATTAGCACCCAGTGGGCGGGGTGCAGCAGTCCGTGGCCCTGTTTCCTTCTTGCTTGTGTCTGTTCTCTGACCTGCTTTCTATGGTGCCCACTGCCACACTCCGGGAGATGTGCTTGCACTCACATATTGGCATGATAGGAGGAAACCCAAGGGCCTTTGTCTGATGGGCTCCTCGCTGTTGAAGTTCCTTCCTGCTTGAAGGCCCGGGCTTCGGAGCCTTTTGACCCCTTGTGCCCGTGTCTTTCTCCAGGGCTTTAGTCCTGCTCTTCTCCTGGGATACTTGGGGAACAAGGAGGGAGGGAGACAGGGAACCTTCTTACTTTTTTTGTATAAATTATTCAGCGATGAGCCTACTCACTCATTCTCCTCCAGCACTCTCCAACATGGAGGGGGGATAGGCCCTGTCATTTGTGGCCCCGATGGAAGATGACTGTGTGTGTGTGTGTGTGTGTGTGTGTGTGTGTAGGGGGGTAGCCGCCTTAGATAAGTATTAAACATTTTAAGATAGTGATATCAGCAAATTAAACCATGTACCGTGATTGGATAGGTCACATGCCCATCAAGCCAGCTTTCTGTTGAGGCAGATTCTTTGAGTGGCAAGAAGCCTCGCGGGGCTCAGGGCTGCAGAGTATGGGTGTGCAGGTTGTACACTGCTCACCACTAGGGGACTTGATTCACATTGTGGTCTACGTGGGGCCCTGGGCAGCCCCTGACAGTGGCATTGATCTTGAACTTCCATCCTTCCTTTCTCCTTGGCGAGAGGAGCGCGTTTCTCCAGAAGCCGAGGTGCCCCGGCGCCACGGGGCGCTGCGGCGGAAGCTTCCGCTCCTCAGTGCCGCTCGCCCGCCGGCGGCTCTGCTGGTAACCTTTGGGGTTTGCTCACAAAATAGAAACTCTCTTTGTAGGTCAGTTTGTCAGTAATTTTGGCAGCCGCAGGGCCACCGAGGGAATGAGGCTTGGTTCCCACTTGTCTCGCTGCTCGGTTTGGAGACTTTTGCGGAGCCCCTCCCCGGGAGGCGCGCTCACCCCTGCCGGAAACAAGAGCCGGTTTTCTCTGACCTCGTTTTGAATCGGCAGTAGCAATTCCAGTATGCTGGAAATGCATAGCTGCTGAGACGGAATTTGGTCCACGCTCGGTCTGTGGGCCTGGACATGTGGCCGGCCAATCCTTGCACCTGGGCGGTGTCACTTGGGTGGGGCTGCTGAGTTTGTACTGTTCCCTTGCTCGGTGACCCTCCCTCGCTGGTGTGTGCAGACCTGCAGCATGGCTCTGTGCAGCCCCTGCCGGCTCACCCTGAGCTAGGCCTGGGTTGCAGCTTCCCGTGCCCAGCTTCGTGCTCCCTGCTGGAGGGACGAGAAAGACCAGCAGGACCTCGGAAATCTTGCCTTCCAAATCCTGCGTGGGACTGGGGCATGGATGTTGGGCGATGTGCAGCCAGGATAGGACTGGATGTCAGAGAGAGAACAGGAACTGAAGACTGCTGCAACCGTGGTCTAGAGAAGGCCAGGAGGCCTTCCTGGCAGAGGCAGCCATGAGCTGCACCCCAGCCCCTCTTTTGGTTATTTTGGGGCCTCTAGGGAGTGAGATTGAGAACTGGATATCTCTGGTCCAGGACTGGAAGCTGGGAGAACCTAGGACAGGACAGCATTATGACCTGGAAATTCAGTCCTACCCAAACCATCATTAAGTACCAAGTGTATGTAAGAGCCAGGGCAAGGACCAGAGTTGATCTGAATCTGCAACAAGACTCTGCAGCCAAACCTGAGGGTCATAGTGAGGGCTCAGCGCCCCCAGAGAGAAGGGTGAAGAGGCAGTCTAGAGAAAAGAGCCCCCACCAGAGCCTGCCTTCCCTTCCCTCTGTCCCGCCTCCTGCCTCCTCAGGAGGATGCTGTCCAGCTGCCCCTGGGTTCCTGAGAACTGCATTTAGGTCCTAAGGCTCCAGGTGGACTTACAAACCTGCTGGGCCCAGAGGGCGGTCCAGAGCACTCCCTGGCCTGCTCGTAGCTGTCCAGAACAGCGCCCTATGCTGTCAGTGAGTGCCTCCTGTTTACAGAGAGCTCTGCCCTGCCTTTTGAGGCCATTGTGTGAGTGGCTTTCTCTGGGACCAGCTGCAGCCAGGCTCCAGCCTGCCCGCCTCCCCACGTACTGTGTGGCCCCCAGCAAGCCTTTGGTCCTCCGGACCCACACTCTGACTGTAGCACCCCTGGTCTGCAGTGGCGATGGGGTTTCATCTACAAAGTGACTGTGGTAATAGTGACCACAAGCATCCAGCACCTAGGAGCTGGGCCTGTGCGAAGTACTGAATTCTCCTGTTAGATGCTGGAGGGATCCCAGTCTCCCCATTTATAAACGGGAAATGGAGGGATACAGAGGCAGAGTGCCCTGCTAAAGGTCCTGTGGCCAGCAGGTGTCAGAGCTGGGTTAGAAGCCAGTGCTGTGCCCAACCATGTGCTTAAACACGTGCCACACTGCCCCGTGTGTGCAGCCTCTATCTGGAGGAGCAGTGTTCCCTGGATACATTTTTTTAAACAAACTTTTTTTTTGTGGTACTAGGAATTGAACCCAGGGATGTCCTTCCTCTGAGCTACGCCCCCAGCCCTTTTTATTTTCTATTTTTAAACAGTCTCACTGAGTTGCTGAAGGTCTTGCTAAGTGGCTGAGGCTGGTCTCAAACCTTTGATCCTCCTGTCTCAATATTGGGATTATAGGTGTGCACCCCACGCCCAGCTCCTAGATACACTTCCAGTCCTTGGTCATTGATTGCCCAGGCCCTTCTGGACCCGCAATGCCAGAGAGAATGTCAGACAAGGACTCGGCCCAGTCTCCACATTCCCACCAATGTGGCATGTGGACCTCCTGTGGAGCTGTATTGGTTAAGGTCTCCATTTTTCTCTTTTCTTCCTTCATTAAAAACACCATATCAGAGAAATCCGCTGATGATGCGTCCACCCGAGAAGTGCCTCGCAGGGCAGCGCAGTATAAGGGGAAATTCGTGAAATGAAGTTTGGAAGCCGCCAGCCCGGCTGCAGTCCTTCCGAGCAGTGGTGATTTATTTCGGCAATGTGGTAGTCATTAGTATCTTTGGTGTCGGGCCTGGGTCTGTGGCCGAGGGAGCCTTCGGGGCCATTACGCACTAATGGCTCAGTGTGGGCAGGGAGGCCTGCAGTCAATCTCACTGCTGGCGGGTAATAAACGTTGGCCGGCTCCCTTCCTGCTCCCCACCAGAGGGGCCTCTGCTCGCTGTGCCCCGCTAGGCCTGGTCTCCATGACGGGGGGAGGAGGGCCCTCCTGTCACTTCTCACCTCGGAAAAATGAGTGAGAAGGCGCCCACGGTTTTGTCTGTCTGACCCAGGTTGTGGGAGTCTGAGGTTGGTTTAGGGGCTCTTTGTTCTGCTGGCTTGGTTTTGGGGGTGTCTTCCTGCAGGGCTGTAGGAAGTCATCCTGCTCTGGTGGGAAGCTCTTCCTGTTAATGGAGGCCTGACTTATCTGTAGTAAAGGGTGCCCATTTCTCGAGGATAGTGTGGTGTGTCTACATCTGCACGCCCAGCACCACGTCAACAGATAGACGCCTTCCCTCACCTTCCCCTCTCACTGTGCCCCCAAAGGGCGGCCACAGCTGAGGTTTGCCTGTCTCTGTGGAGTGCACAGTGTGTAGGCTTTGGATCCGACTTCTCCTGCTCAACATTTAGCTTGTGAGACCCACATGTTTGTGTACCAGTCGTTTGCTCCTTTTAATTGCTGTGTGTTTTATTGCTCTGTATGAATATGCTCAAATTTGTGCATTTTGCCCTTGCTGGATGTTTGGGCTCTTCCTGGTTTGGGGCTGTTATGAATTGCACAGAGAAAGCCACCTGCATTCCATACTGTTTATGAGTTGTGACTCTGGGTCTTGGGAACTGCATTTAGATAGTGTTCTCAAAGGCATTTGCTGTGTGACCTTGTGCAGGTTCCTTAGCCTCTCTGAGTCTCTGTTTATATATCTGTGAAATGAGGGGATTAAAGTATCACCTGCTCAGCACAGTCCACGAGAGCTCACAGTGACTGAAGCCTCTTGCATCAATGGTTTCACCTGGACACATTCTCTTGAGAGGCTCCAAGGAAGGAGGGGTAGAGGAGGGAGGCATGAGCTATGTTTGGCTTACTCTGGGGTGGATACGAGAGAAGGCAGCTGTGATTGCAAAATATTTGAGCTCATTTTGGCTGAGGAGAGGGGAAGAGCAGGGTGAGGGTCCCGCCCTCTTACCAATGATAGTAGAGCCTGTGTTAAGACACTGGGAAACAACAGTGCTAGGATCTCTTGAGAGCATCACACTTTCTTAGAACTATAGACTTGTGGATATATGGAATCCTACACACCCAGACTAAGAACTCCTGAGCTCTGAACCCAAAATGTGGGGGACCCCCGATTTGTATGGTGTCCAAGAGAACTGCACGCACAGCCTGCACTGGTGCAGCCTTCACAGCAGTGCATAAGCCCGCTTCCCTCATGTGAGTGGACATTTTCTGCTAGCCACAATAAAAAAAAAAAAGTACAAGGAAATTGGTAAAGTAAAAGATTATATTTTGGGGCTGGGAATGTAGCTTAGTGGTGGTGTGCTTGCCTAGCATGTACAAGGCCCATAGTTTGATCCCTCAGCACTGCAAAATACATATATATATATATATATTTTAATTTAATACAATATATCTAAAAGTATAATTGTGCCATATAATCAACCTAAAAACTATTACTGTTTTTTTTAAAAATATATATATATATATATTTTTTGCCTGCTAAACCTTCACCATCTGGGGTGTATTTTGGACTCACCACCATCTCTGGATGGGCCGGCCCCACCAGGAGCTGCTGGCTCCGGTGTGGACGGCAGGACTGTTGGTGGGGGAGTCTCCCTTGGATCTGGGCTGCAGATGGAGGTGCTTGGGAGGCCAGTGCAGTGGCAGGTCCCCTGCAGAGAGGGAGAGCAGGCTCCAGGTGACGTGGCCTCACTCTCTCTTTGGAGTTTCAAAACAGACACTTCCAACTTGGAGCACCCTGGCCACCGTGCCACCTGCTTCCCCAGGCGTGAGTCTCACAGACGTCTGTCCGTGCTCAGGTGAAGTCCCAAACCCAGGCAGGCTCAACAGGGCACAGAGGAGCCACATGGCCTTGGGCCAGCAGCCTGGCTGGGCACGTGGTCCTGCCACACCCCACCCCTGCCTGCCAGGCCCGAGGGGGCAAGGGTGGGGGTGGGGCAGCACACAGCCCCGCGGCCCCGCGCCCGATGTCCCCTGCCATCCGCTGAGGCCTGGCTGCTGCTGTGAAAGATTCTCCTCTCTCCTCCCGCAGCCACAGGGAGATAAAAGCCAGGGCTGTGGGGGTGGTAAAGAGGGAGCCAAATTATATTTATAATATTAAAGTGAGTGCATTTGTGGCTTGCCGTTCTCCAGGGTTTTTCATAAGTAGAAAAACACAAATTAGCATTTTCCATTTCCATATATTGACTAGAAAAATCGCCTGCTCTCAATTAAGACCTATAGCTTTTGGGATGTATGCAACAATTTTATAAAATATTTACAGCGAGATTTGCATTTTACATGGTGTTATAGTTTTTCTTGTGTTTGGGAGAAAGGGCTGAGGCCTTGGAGAGGAAATTCATTCTCTGGAATGGAGAGGGAAGGAGGCTGCAGGCTGTTGTTTTTCTTGCCTTCTCTACCCTGGCCATCCAGGGCCGACGTTGTCTCTGGTAATTACCTAAGGCCGATCCACCCGTGAGCTATTTGTTAGTCCGTTTCCAAAGCCCGTGCTCCTTTGACAAATCTATTACTTTTCCTTTAAAACTTGCCGGAATGGAGCTGTTTGCGGCTTTGTGCGAGATGGAGAAGGAGAACATTTTTTTTCCGAATGTAAAAGCATGCCGTAAAGAACATAGCTATTTCCTGGATAATTTGCAGTTGTATATTTTATGTTAATTTCACCGAAAATACTGCACCCCTGCCAGGTTTAGTAGCGGCTCACTGTGATATGAATAATTTCTAGTGAATCATTTTTTTCTTCATTTAAGATTTGGCACCTTTTTAAGATTTTAATAATAGCAACAAGGAGGAAGATTTAGAACAAGTGAAACATTAGTGCCAAAGAAATTCACGTTGAGCGCTAATGTAAAATAGCAAGAATAATTACATGGAAAGCAGTTTCCACAGATGTTTTTCCTTGTAATGTAATAACTATTTACTAAACTGTTTATTTTAGGCCTTTGGTTTATAATAAAATATTTATACATTCTCCGCTGTAATAAAAAAATATTGACAAAATACTATAGAGGTTTAAAAAGACAATTGATATTTTTATGTTCCAGGAAGTACGCTCGGTCTAAAACTTTGGTGCTATTTCGGGGTTTGGTTCAAAATTCTAGACTCTAGGTTCAGGTTTTGAGTTCATTCTCTCCTTTACAGGTTGAGAATTGACTAGACACATATTTTGTGTCTAGCTTATTGTTGGGCATGGAGATTGGTGGGTATTTTATTTTCAAATAGAGTTCTCACCTGTGAATCCTGCCCGGCGCCTCGAGTTATCAGACCCTCGGTCCATGAGCCCGGCTATGCCCGTCTGAGGCTGGGGGGACCTGGGGGTGCTAGTGAGACCTCTGGGAATTTCACTCAGGCAGGATCGGGGTTGGATGGAGGTCACTCGAGCCCCGGGGTTTCTGTAAAGATGTGACCCTGGTTCTCAGCATCTGTTTGCAGCCAAGAGTGTGTGTCCTGGGACGGTGTCCCAGTGTGTGTTTGTCACGTGTGGACTAGAGCTGGGGGGTAGCAGGGAAACCCCGACTTCTTGAGCGCCTCTTCCCTTTTCCCCGGCCTGGCAGCACTCCCCACCCTCCAGCCCTGACTGTAGATGGCCAGAGCTGCCAGGGGAGAGTTTAAGGACAAAAACAAGAAGGAGAACAGTGAGGGAGGGGTTCCGAGGAGACCAGTTGGGCCCTGCCCGACTGTGGCCGCTGACCAAGGTCCTGTTGTGCATTGTCCAGCCTCACCTGGCCGCCTCGCTCTCGCCAGGCTTCCAAGCTGATCTCCGTGCCTGTCTGTGCCCGGAAGAGGGTTTCTGAGATGCTGTTGGTTGTTGCTGTCCAGAGAGCGTGTGTGCTGTGTCTGTTTGAGCCTCTGCACTTGCATGCCTGTGAGCTGTGTGCAGGGTGTCTGTTGACCCCTTCACGTGTTGCTGTGCCTGTGTGTGTTTGGGCCCAACGTGTTGAGTGTGTTTCTGCACCTTGTGGTCATCTCCCCGTGTGTTTGTGGCCATGTGCGTTTGTTTAGTGGTATATATTTGGATCTGTGGGTTTGTTTCTGTTTTGCTGTATGTCTGTGTACTGGTGTGTGTGTTGTATGTCTGTGTGCTGGTGTGTGTGTGTGTGTGTGTGTGTGTGTGTGTGTGTGTATGTGTTGGAGAGTGACAGGTAATCCCCAATTTTGCACACCTGTGTTTCTGAGCCTGCAAATGTTTGTGAGAGCTGAGCCTCCCTGTTGAGGAGCCAGCCCCTTCCTTGGCAGAGGTTGGGGGTGGTCGCTGGTTGAGCTGGTGTGGGGTGTGGCCATCTTTTCTACCAACTTTCCAGGGGAAGAGGCTCCCAGAGGATAGAGCAATGAAACACAGTGTGGAATTTTACAGTGGAGAGGGACAGCTGGCCCTGGGTCTGAGCACACCAAGTACAGCACAATGGGGAAATCCGTGACTCTTGTTTCTTAATCCAGAAAATGGCTTTTTTTTTTTTTTTTTTTTTTTTTTTTTATACAGGAATTGAACCCAGGAGCAGTCCACCTCTGAGCTATACTCTAGCCTTTTTAACTTTTTTTTTCTTTGAAATGGTCTTGCTAGGTTATGGAGGGCCTTGCCAAATTGCTAAGGCTGGCCTTGAACCTGTGATCCTCCTGTCAGTCTCCCAAGTAGTGAGACTATAGGCATGTGCCGCTGTGTCTGGCTAGAGAATGACTTTTTTTCATGCCGGGGAAAGAGAAATTTTCAAGGGCTTGTGTGTTACTGATTTTGTTTTTTGAGTTCTGTCTATTCTGGATTGGCTCAACTCAAGTAGTCTCGAATCACATTTCCTCTTGATCTGTTGGGGAGGGGGAGCTACCTCTGGGGGGTCCCTGGGCACAGGTAACCACCCTCTGAGCCCCCAGCAGATTTCTTGGTTTCCCTCTGCTAGGCAGTACTTTCCTTTCCAAAGGAAGCATCTTCCTCCTGTCTTCACACCAGCAGCTGGGGCTCTGGAGACCCAAGGCCTTCTCTTCCCGTGCATTCGGAGGCTGGGGCTCAGAGTCTCCATTTAACAGACAGAGAAGCCAAAGCACAGAAGGACCAGACACTTACTTGGTTGAGGA
Organism: Graphiurus murinus; assembly: GCA_004027655.1. Classification (NCBI taxonomy): domain Eukaryota; kingdom Metazoa; phylum Chordata; class Mammalia; order Rodentia; family Gliridae; genus Graphiurus; species Graphiurus murinus. Next base: position 45,366 of record PVLC010000449.1, on the reverse strand, counting down.
CACATCAGCAGGGTAGAGTTTAAGAGCCGACCTGTGGGAGGTGCTGTAACCTCACCAGAAATCTTTGCAGAGCGGAAACCCAGCTTGCCAGACTTCTTGAGGGGAGGTTCTGGGACAGGAGTGAGAGCTCGGAAGGGCGCAGTGCCTACACAGTGCTCTGGGAGGTGGGGTCTGGTAACAGCAGAGCTTTCCTTCTGCTGGGTAGGAATGAATTTAGGGCCATAACTGGATTGCCGGGGATAGCAGCTGCCACCAGGGGTCCCCACTTCTCCTCCGTCCCCCACGCAACTTTCCCCACACTTCTGGATCTTTCTTGATCAGGCATTTAAAGGATATTTGTTGGGAGAAGGGGCAGATGACAAGTCTGGCTTTAGTTGTGTTCTTTATAATTTTAGACAAATTACTCCTCTCTTAAGGAAAAAAAGTATTTAAAGCCTGTTGTGGTGACACATGCCTATAATCCCAATAGTTGGAAGGCTGAGACAGGAATATTGCATTTGAGGCTAGCCTCGGCAATTTAGCAAGCCCCTGTTTCAACATAAAAAAATAAAAAAGAGCTGGGGGTGTTGAGCTGGATTCAATGCCTCTGGGTTCAATCCTGAGTATTACTGCTACTAAAAATAATAACACGTGTGGTGGCACAAGCCTGTAATCCTAGTACTTGGCAGGCTGAGACGGGAGAATCGCAGGTTTGAGGCCAGTCTCAGTAATTTAGCAAGATCCTCAGCAACTTAGTGAGACCTTGTTTCAAAATAAAAAGGGTTAGAGGTGTAGCTGGGAGGTACAAAGCCCCTGGGTTCAATCCCCAGTACCAAAAAGAAAAAAAAAAGCCTTTCAATATTTTTGAGTAATACATTTTCCTAATTCAAGAGAAAAGATGCTGATAAAGAGAAAGAAGAGATAGAAATGACCCTTAATCTCACCTCCCAGGGAAACTGCTGTTAACAATTTGGTATTTCCCTTTCCTGGCTCTGTGTGTTCATACCCCTGTAAACACAGTTTTTAAAAACATTTTTGTTGATGTTTGATATTTATGCAGAAAAGTACACATGTCAATAAATATGTAATAACTCTATTGATGTGTCACATACAGAAAAGTTCATGTGCCATAAGCGGGTAGTGGGCTGGATTTTCCCAGGACAAACACAGGTAGCACTAGGTCATGACACAGTCTGACCTACACCCCAGAAGACCATGTGCCCCTTCCAGCCTCACCCCCCAGGGTCTCCAATCCACCACCCTGACTCCTAACAAGGACAGCGGTGCCTGCAGTTGTCCCTATATACAAAGGGAATTGCTGTCTTCTGTTTGTACAGCATACAGTTAAATGGAGTTAGTGTGCCCATGCTACTCTGTGACCATGTCCTCAACAATAGAAGGTGGTAGCTTTCTGTGTCACACCCACCTCCACGCCATCATTTTTCGTGGCTGCTTGGTGTCTCATTACAGGAAGGGCCACTGTTGAAGTTTCCTGTCTGAGCATTAGCGTTTCGCTATTATAAACCACTCCGAATCGAACGCCCAGCATGGGTGACTTTCTGCCTTCTTCTCTGGGGACAGAATGGCAGAATGGTGGGGGAGGGAGGATGCCCTCCCTGGGCCCGGCTCGAGGAGCCCAGGCTGTCGAGAGGAGGATGCTGGCATGGCTTCAGTCTGCCAGCTGGACCTCATCAAGTGCGGGTGTTAATTACTGGGAGGCCCCTGGTTCTGTGAGCAGGCGGGGACGCTAGGGCTAACTCACGAAACAGGGTCACCTTGAAACAGACGCTTCCAGGGGAAGCGACATGGAGAAGACCGAGGGGAAGTGCAGGGCCTGCGCGCTGGCTCCCACCAGCCCCCAAGTCTGGGACGCCCTATGAGAACATGTGTGTGCCTTCCTCCCCAGCTCCCATTGGCCTGAGTTGGGAGCAAGGACACCGACATCTGGGCTAACCCTTTCCAGAAGACCCTGGTCTGAGGCAGGACTTGAAAACATGGCCCGGTGAGCGCTGAGACTTGGGAGTGGACCCAAAGCCCGAAGCGGGAACTGCCTGGCAGAGCCGAGCGGGGCCCCGCTGCGCCCCCTGTCGGGGTCAGGAGGCGCCGCCCCGCAGCCCCAGCCAGGCGTGCACAGGGCCAGGTAGGAGGAGGACGAGGTTATTGCATTTCTTCTGTAATTCCTCATCAGGGCTGCCGCCTGGATCTGCTGCCGGAAAATCAATGTGTTCTGACTCCATAATTTCCCAGGTTGCCTTTCTCCAAGTACTTTGTGCAGGGGAAGGTGACATCTCTGGTCACATCTGTGTGGACCAAAGATGCACACACGCAGGCACACACACACAGACTCACTTTCCTCCCTTCCCCTTCAGCCACCCGTCCCTGCCTCCTCGCGCAGGATTCATTGGAATTTCACAACCTTTGCATGCTTTTGTGAAAACACTCATTTGTGTTTGCGCCAGGCCGCTAATGGCGGACGCCAAGGTCTGCGGCGCCTACCTCTGTTCAGCTCTCGTTATGGCGAGGAATGTGCCGTTAATAATGCATCTATGGAACTCAGCTGTGTGGGAGCCAAGTAATTATCCCACTGTAGCGTTCCCGGCTTCAGTGTCATCACAACTGGGGCTTCATTAAAAGTCCTAACAGAGACGGTGTTGTGTGCTGCAGCCTGTATATATATTTTTTCATTTAAATTATCAGCCTTGCTATGGCTCAGAGGTAATTTGACTTTTTGAAACCGCTGAGCCCCTGTGAATTCCCCTCCCCTTCTCCCTCTCGCTGCTCCACCAGCTGATCAGCCCCAGAAGAACAAAAGGTTTATCTGAAGCTATGAAGCATATATTCACCAGCTTCTGGCGTCTAGATAAAAAAAAAAATCAAAGTACTCCATTGAACATGTTAATACTGAGCAAAATGCACACAGCTAGACACTAAACCTTTACAGGGATTTGGGCATTTGAAAAGTGATACCCAGATCAGGTCTTGAGCTAGATTTCTTAGCCCAAAGTAGAGTGAGTAGCAAAGGAGGAAGAAATAATGTTTATAAACTAATATGAAAAACAGCAAACAAATAGCCTAAGAGTTCCCCACCTCTCGTCTTACCTCTTTGTCTGGTTTTTTGGTTGGGTGGGTGGTCAGCAGGCTTGGCTGGGGCACATCACAGGAGGTGGGGTTTCCCCTTTGCTGTGGCCTCTGAGCTGCTGAAAATTGGAATGTTGAGCAGGAAGAGGGGTTTTGATGTCTCTCGGGAGACTTGCTGAGAATTGGGATGGTGTCTCTCATCTTTGTTTCTCTCGATTCTCTGTGGTCCCTTCAGCTTTCAACAGAGTTTGAAACTCAGAAAGAGGCTCCATCCAAGTGCATTGTCTCCGTGAGCAGGGCCTTCTTGGGACTTCCTAAAGTCATGCATTTCACAGCTCCTTCCATTTCTGATGAAAGGAAGCCGTCAAAGGAAACTAGTAGGAGCAATCAAGTTGCATAAGTGAATTAATCATCTCAAGACATCAGATAGGTGCTTGTTTGGCACTGTCTGCCACTGGTGGCGAGGTGGTAGCATGGCGATACTTTCCCCGGACTTGTCTACCAAATATGCTTCCTTGGTTCTGGATCAAGGAAGATGCTGAAAAAGTGTAGGATTGGTTTCTGCCTTCCAGAAGCTTTCAACCTATTGGGGAAGCAGACATAGCTACAGAAAATCGCTCATGTTATAAGCAGCTTATGATTAAATGCTAGTGTATAAGTTCTCATCAGGGAAGAGAATATGGAAGATGAAATGGCCAGAAAAGGCTTCAGAAGAGTGTGGCATGTTTGAGTGCTAAGAAGACCAGCTGGGAGGAGTTTAACCTGCCCACGAGCCAAGGACAAAGCACCACTTGCCACAGTTCGCACACAGATGGAGGGAAAAGGAGAGAATCCAGTTTGCACTTTGTGCAGTCCTCGTGGGACCGGAGAGGAGCTCTGTCCTTTGGGGGTGGGGCTCAGCCTCCATGTGTGCAAATTCAGGAGCCAGCTGTCACCCATCTGGGCAGAGGACTCAGATGTGCCCAGGGAGAAAGGTGTCCATCCATCGCAGCGTACCGAGTGCCACACGCTGTTTCCCTGTGACCCTGTGCTAACTCACCCCTTCCAGGTGGATGTCAGACTCACACATGATCTCTAAAAGCAGCTCTCTTGCATCAGGGAAGTCCTGTGGGGTCTCAGGCTCTCTACCCAAGGCTCAAGCCAATCTATTTCCTCTTGTGCCGTCTAGTTTTTTCCACCAACTCTGTGCCAGGCTTTGTGCTGGGTGGGGAGCCTAAATCAAGGTAAATCAGCGCCCATCCTAAACAATACCCAGTCTATGGAAGAGGTAGACATCTGACGTGGGAGCTAGTATGAGTGGGTTAGGAAGTGATTGGCCACCTTGGTGGTAGGTGGGTAGGGGTGGATGCATGTAGATAGGCAGGAGCCAAAGGAGGTTTGAAAGAGGAGGAGCAGTGGGCTTCTGAAGGATGAGTAGGAGCTCACCAGTGGGAGTACAGAAAGATAGTCTTAGGTGGTGAGCTCAGCAAAAGTTGGAGGCGTTGAAGAGAGAGAGCATGGTAGTGCACGCCTGTAATCGCAGTACTTGGGAGGCTGAGATAGGCGGATTGCAGGTTCAAGAGCACCTTTAGCAGTGAGACTCTCATCAATCTAGTAAGACCCTGTTTCAAAATAAAATAGGGCTGGGGCCGTAGCTCAGAGGTAGAGTGCTCCTGGGTTCAATCCCCAGTACCACAAAACAGACTCCTGATTGTGGGAGTTGATGCCTTTTGTCAGGTTGGCAGGTCACTGAACCCCACTTACACTCCGTGGACACTCTTGTCCGCATGTTGGATAATCCCTAACCAGTGGTCTCCAGCCCTGGCTGCCTTCTCTCTGCCCCCCTCCTCCCGTCCCATGGCAGCTGCCAGCTGGCCACCCAACTAGCCTCCCTCCCCATCGTGTCAAGTCCTTTACCTCAGTGCTGCTGCTCAGGCAGATGAGCTTGAAGATAAGCGGCCCTGCCCAGAGGGTGTTGGCCCCAGGAACCTAACCCCTCCCAGCCTCCAACTCCAGCTCTGTGCCCCAGGCGGCAGCATCCCAGATGCCTGGCACTTGCCAAACTGAGGCTGCAGGAAGGCACTCCCTGCTCTTTGCTTTTGTTTGTTTAAACCACAGGGATGTTTCCAGGGCCTGTTTGTCTTGGTCAGGGTCTTGGGAGCCCCAAGGAGAAGGGGATTGGGACTTAAAGGAACATGTGGGAAACTCCATGTTGACTCCTGTGCCAACACACTGGGTTACAGCCTCCCAGGTCTGAAGTCTTCAGTCATTTCTGGGAAAATAGGTCTTTCCCTCTTTGGGGGACCTTGAATTCACGCTTGTGTAAACCACTTTGGAATCCTTTCGGCTTTCAAGCCTTTGCAAGGGCCGCTTGTTCCCTGTCCAAACCCAGTCCACTGTACCAGGTGAAGTTACCCCCAATAGGAATGAGGTCACCCCTCCTCCTAGGCAGCCGGGGCTGAGGTTTCAGAAAACAAAGTGCTGTGGTGCCAGCCTCCCCATTAAGGACCTGGAGGCAAGGGAGGAAAATCAGCCAAGCTCCTTTCTGTATCCCGGGAATGACTCGGAGGTCCCAGGTCCTGGTTCTCCTTGGTTCGGAGCTGGAAAGAAAGAGGCGGAAGAAGTGTTTGAATACTGTGCTGTGAAGGGAACAGTCCTGCCGCGCGGCAGTTTTGATATTAGAGCAGACCTCCTAAGAGATCCCCTGGCTCTGAGCTGTGATCCACACGCCACATTCGCAGACAGCTGGTCGCCCAGCGTGGGCTGCGCCTGCCGCTCGGAGCTGGCACACTGGCGGGGACCAGGTAATGCTCTAATTTCCCTCGTGCAGATGCGGCCAGGAATATCTTAATTTATTGGTGTGCTGGCATGCAAGAGGGAATGCTGCCGGTGCAGCCTTGCATAACTATTAGCAAAAAATGGAGCTGATAGGGGCTTGACTTCTCCTAAAGTGGGTTTGAAATAATCATCGCCTTTTGTTGTGTTTGGAAGGGCTTGAACAATTCTTAATTATTTAATTATAGATATGCAAGTAATACACTGGGAATGGCCCTGCCATTCCAGGGATACTGAACAGAGGAAAATGTTTAGTTACCGGAGGAAAAAAAAAAAGGTGGTAATTAAATGGAAGCGTCGTTTGTATCATGCCACGCCACTCTGTCAGTGATGCGGCTGGGAAGAGGTCTGCTGGGCCTCACCTTGGAAATTTTAAAGTAATAATAATAACATCAACAGTGTCGCTCCTTTCCTCCAGGTGAGGCTCTTGCTTTGTCATTCCCTTATGCTCTGCCAGGTCAGGGTTCTGGGAGGCAGGTGCGATTGTTCCCATTTGGCAGATGGGGAAACTGAGCCTGGCATCTTACTTCACTCAGGACTTGAAGCCACAACTTGTGTGTTCAGGCACCACAGCGGCCTGCCTTTCCTCCCCTGTCACCAGACAGGGCTGAGCCGCGTGCTCTGTTCACAAAGACTTTCTCTCCTAACAGCCTGGGCCAGCCTCAACAACTTTAGTGACTGTTTGCCTGAATTCTGTGTCTTGACTCCATGGCACGCTTCTCATGACAGACACCTTGTAATTATCCCATATAAGCACGCATTGTATTCATATCATTAATTTTGTTTGGGCTATTACATTTGATAGATACATTAAGCATTATATAGTTCTCTTTATACATGAAATTGAACTGCCTTTGAACAGTCAGCCGGCTAATTGCCAGTAATTTGTGTTGCTAACGAGAGGCAGAATAGTAGTATAACATTAGACTCAACAGTCAGTTAACAAATTTGCCGATTCAGATTGCAAGGCATGCCCTCTGTGGCAGAGGCGGGCTGCATCTCACACGTGAACAGATTTTTCAAAATGCTCACAGCTACTCCCCAAGCCTTCAGCCCTCACTGAAGACCAGGCCACAGTGGCCAGCTGCCCGGGAGCATCGGGGTGGGTCTGATTTCTCTCTGCACCTGGGGTGGGGTTGGGGGAGCTTGAGGGCTGGAGGGAAGGTTCTGACCTTGGGGGCACTGAGAGACTGAGTTATTGCCTATGTCCCAAGAGCTCGCTTGTCTGTGTTCTGGGGGCACCCAAGTGCTTTTGACCATAATCGGATTCCTTCTGCACTGCATCTTCCATTAGGGACTCTTGGGAGGGGACTGGATGAGGTGACCTTTTGCCACAGCTGAAAGGTAACTGGGAGAGTGGGGGTGGTGGTGGGGGGGGCATCTGTCCCTGGGAGTCTGTGAGTGCCTCTGACCGCAATGATGGAACCAGTGACAGGGCAGGGCCTGGGGTTGACACTTCCCAGGCTACTGAGGTGCGTTTCTTTTGGAATGATGGAGTCCACAAAGGATACTGTTATGGGCTAAATTGCATTTCCCTGAAATTCATGTGTTGAAGCCCTAACTCCTATGACCTTAGGATATGACTATTTGGAGACAGGTGTTTAGAGAAGTGCCGAAGTCAACTAAGGCCTGTAGGGTGGGCCCTAATCTAATCTGACAGGTCCCTATAAGAAGAGGAGACACGCTGGGCATGGTGGTTTGCACCTGTAATCTTAGTACCTAGGAGTCTGAGACAGGCGGATCTCAGGTTCCAGGCCAGCCTCAGCAACTTACTGAGACCCTGTTTCAAAATAAAAAATAAAATAGGTCTGGGGGTGTATCGCAGATGCAGAATGCCCCTGGGTTCAGTCCCCAGTAATACACACACGCACACACACACACTCTCTCACACACACACACACACACACACACACACACACACACACTCGCGCACTCCCGCGCACACACATACACACACACACACACACACACATACTCGTGCACTCGCACACACACACACACACACACACACACACACACACACACACGGAGAATTAGTCATACAGAAAGACACCGAG
>PVLC010000449.1:0-37338 GCA_004027655.1 Graphiurus murinus | reverse complement strand
GAGAATTAGTCATACAGAAAGACACCGAGTATGCTTGTGTCGGGGATAGACCTTTGAGGACACCATGCCATCCGCAGGCCAAGAGAAGGACCTCAGGAGAAACCACCCCAGACGTCCAGCTGGCAGACTGTGAAGACACATTTCTGTTATTTAGGTCACCCAGTTTTTCTGTGCTGCCTTGTTACTGCAGCTCTAGCAGACTCATACAGACAATCCCTGAAGCAACAGTTCCACGGTTGGCAAGAGTCTCACAGTACAACTGCTGGAGAAGTCCCTGAAAACCAAAGTTTAGCAGCTTCCTTGAAGCTTGAAAAAAATGCAGTTTTAGGACACAGCAGAGGTTGCCTCGGGCTTGGGTGATAGATAGCAGCGCTCTGAGTCCATTCCGTGCGAGGGGCACAGGGCTGCTGGGAGAGTGATCTTTTTGGTTATTGGAAATGAACTCACAGAGGCCTCCTATGCTCTTGCAGCAACCAGCAGTAGCTCCTTTTCCACAGGAGGAGGTGGGAGAGGTGTGCATTCCTATGTCTTCCTTCCCTGAGCTGGTAGGCATTTGTGCCTACGAACCCACATTTAAGAAAGGAACATTTTATCTGGGCGTGGTGGCGCATGCCTGTAAGGCTGAGACAGGAGGATCGCAGGTTCGAGGACAGCTTCAGCAAGCAGTGAGACTCTTTCAACTTAGTAAGACCCTGTTTGTTTCCAAATGAAACAAAATTGGGCTGGGGGTGTAGCTCGAAGGTAGACTGCCTCTGGGTTCAATCCCCAGTGCCGCCGCCCCCCCCCCCACACACACACAAAAGAAGACAGGAAGGAAGGCAAAAGAAAGGAACAAGCCCAGAAGACATCACCTGTGCATCACCCCTTCCTCCGGGTGAGATCTAGACAGTCAACAAAACTCCTTGTCATTTGCTTATGTTGTACCAGGTTAGGATTCTAATTGTGCCCATTTGACAGATAGGAAAACTGAGCGTGGCGTCTCACTTCACTTGTGGCTTTCTAGGCTTTGACTCGGTGACTAGCACATTCCTTAGCAACCAGGCTCTAACTTCCTCTGCCTATCACTCTAGTTTATAATTTAAAAGACTCTCATTTCAACTTAATATGCAAAGTCATAGAAATCATTTGGGTTCTCATCTTCTGGAAAGGCTGCTGATGTTTCCAGGGTTGCTGTGCTTGGTTATAGGACAAGCAGACTAAATGCTATCAGTGTATGCTATTGATTGCTCACTGGTGCTGTTACCCGATGCTAGGCACCCCACTGTTACCCGGCATAGATTTGGTACAATGTCCACCCTGGAGGGTCTTACTCTCTGGGCCATGGGGCTTGAACTGGAGGATGACAATGATGTGTAAACATATATGAAATGTGTATGCTGTGTGTGAATACTTTTGTAGGTGTTTAGTGTATCTGTAAAGAAAATTATGTCATTAGAATAAAATTGACAGGCTAATATTTCTGTGCCTACGTATATATATGTTTTCAAGTAATTTCGACTCAATCTGCATTTCACATAGATGGAGTGATGCTGCCATTGTGACCTTTTCCCCCATTTATGGTATAATTAGCATAATCACGAGATGCTTTCCTAATGTCAAGTGGCAGCTTTATCGGGAGAACCCAAAGGTCAGCGTCCTGCTAGCATGCCTGGTCATAATATTCTCAGTATTCTTGCATCCAAGGATGGAAATGTGCAGGTAGTAAGAAAACCTGCCACGTGAAGTTGGCCCAGATGCCTCAAAGATGTGACCATTTGTTGCCATCAAGCTGGTAAGGCCCTGCCTGAGGGTCCTGCTCCTTTACTGCTGCTTGAGAGTGTAGCCAGCGATGGCTTCTGAGGTCCCATTGTGGTTCTTCTGGACTGGCCTTTCCCTCAGTTTACCAGACAGGCAGGAACAGAAAGAAGAAGGCAGAGCCCAATTTTGAGTAGGACACTAACAGAATTTCAACTATAGAGGGCTTCTATCCATACAACAAATTAATAGTTACAGTATTGGCAAGACATATATAGATGGGGAGTGTGGGTCATTCAGAAAATTGTGTGATAAGCCTGATGACTGGGATGGCAGTCTGCCCTATGATGGCCTTCATGCCAGTGGGTTAAGTGTAGACATTCAAAATGGCACCAGTAAGTCTTTTTTCATCAATAAAGGTGGCTTTTATTTATTTTTTTCACCAAAAAAAAGTAATGCATGTTCATGGAAACAAGATTCAAATAACATAGACGAGTGTAAATTTTCCCATCTCTAACCTCTCGATGCTTCCCTCAGTTTCCATTCCCAAGCCATGGACCACCATTACTGATGTTTACGTGCCTCCAAGAATTTCCTGTGCATATACACACGTGTTATTCAAATGGGATCAATTACATTTGTCATTCTGCATCCTGCTTACTTCACTTATAGCAATGCACACCTTTCCATATCAACCCATTTGATTTTGTTCCATTAAAAATAGGAATATGCAGCCGGGCATGGTGGCGCACGCTTGTAATCCCAGTACTTAGGAGGCTGAGACCCAAGGATCGGTGTTCACAGCCAACCTCAGCTACATCCTGAGACCCTCTGCAACTTAGTGAGACCCTGTTTCAAAATAAAGAATAAAAAATAGGACTGGAGGTGTAGCCCGGAGGTAGAATGCTCCTGGGTTCAACCCCTAGTACCGCAAAAAAAAAAAAAAAGGAATATTATTTACTTATTTAATTTTGTGATAATGGGGATGGAACCCAGGGATGCTCTACCACTGATCTTCATCCCTTGGCCCTTTTTAATTTTATTTTGAGACAATCCCACTAAATTGTCAAGGCTGTTCTCAAACTTGTGATCCTCCTGCCTCAACTTCCTGAGTCACTGAGATTGCAGGCTGTGCTACAGTGCTGGGTTTTGCACCATAATTTACTTAGGCATGGCTTTCTGGCTGGAGTAAAAGCGTCAGATGCTGCGGAGGGCTTCAGAGAAAAGGTGACATTTGATCAGAGGTCTTGAGGAGTGGGTTGGAGTCCGGAAGGTAAAGCTCTTCTTGGTGTAAGGAGATCATGTAGGTGGGAAGAGGAGTAAGGGAGATGGCAGTGCATGGAGGGGAGTAAGATCTTACACACTCTTCCTGCCCTAGCGTGCAGGTCCTGCGGTTGGAGAGGGGGCCAGTGCCCTGCACCCTCGCCTGAGTGTAGGTGTCTGGTGGGCTCAGGGGGATTCGTGGGCAGGGTGAGCTGCAGAGGGGCAAGGGAGACAAGAGAAGGTGCAAACAAGCAGATATTAGAGTCAAGCCTCCCAGTGTGTGGCTGAAATAAAGAGAGAGTGAGAGAGAAGGAAACCCCACTCAGCTCGCTGATAACCCTGGTTATTTCTCGGAAATGTTGCCTGGAACCGCTGCCTGGTGACATGTCAGCTCCTGACAGAAACCCGGGTTGGCAGGCCCCGTTTTTTAAGCTGAGTGCCTGTCTGCCAGATCGCATTTGGATTGAGTGGCTGGCATTCCATGAGCCCCGCTTAATAGGATTGAAAGAAAAGAAATGTTACTTTCATCACCCAAGACAACAAAGAGAAACGGGGAAACGAAAATATTATTTCGTTTGAACAAATTACAGGGAGACTCTCTGGGGCACATTCAGGGAGTTAGATGAGGAAAGCACTTAAATATCATTCCATCAAACTAAATTTTTAACTACAATTTTTTACAGATAAAATGTGTTGGGAGGATTCAAAGAAGATTAGAGCTCACCTAAGAAACAGTATTCAAATTTTACCAGCTAATGGAGGCCCAGCAAAAGTGTTAATGCCTATAACTTTCCTCCAAGGGACGGAGGTTTCGGTATTCTTATAAAAACACATTGAGCTGATTTCATTTCCGTGTCTCTGCAGACTTCATCCGAGTAATTTCAGTAAGTGTTATAAATGTTATTTTAAGTATTATAATGATAATCCCTACTGACAACGGAGCTGTGCATCCCAGCTTCCATTACTAAGGTAATGTTTACCTCGGATAGCACATAATTGTTTGCTTTTTTCACAGTAAACTCACTGCTCCCAACTGCTTAATCAGCCATGGAAAAGAGAGGAGACTTTAGAAATGTTTAATGTTCTTCTGATTACATTAGAGTAATGGGGAAGCCCACGTCTCTTCCCCCTTGTTTTTGTTGGGTGAGCGTGTGTTCAGTTTTTGTCCACAGTTCTCAGGAAGGCTGCAGTGGGTTGTGGCCATCTCGTGAATTATTTATTGGCATAAATATCATGACTTGGACTTAAATCTGCTCAGACATGAGGTCTCGGGGTCCCTTTTCCGTGCTGGGCAGTCCTCGCGGTGGGTCTCTAGGACGCACGTATTCTGGTCACAATCTGTGTTTCCACACACTCCTGATCTGCAGGGCACCGCTACCTATTCCGTGGAAGCAATATTTTTTATTAGGCTTTATGAAAGTGGAACTTTTCTACCCCCTGAATGCTGAATCTCAAGGGCTTTCTGGGCATTGAATAACATTTGGTCTTCTGGTTCTTAAATATCTGAATACAAATGTGATCAGGAATTAAGAAGGAGCAGAGAAGGTTGATAGCCATTGCAGGTTGGAAGAGTGTTTGTTTCTACTGTGCTCGAGTACCTGGAGCTTCCTTTCTCTGTCCTGTGATTATGGGGAAGTTCTACTTTGAACTAGCTGATAGCCACTGTCTGTCTGTCTGTCTGTCTGTCTGTCTCTCTCTCTTTGGTGCTGGGGTTTTGAACTCAGGCCCTGTGCATGTGAGGCAAGTGCTCTATCACTGGGCTACACCCCTACCCCAACCATGGCTCTTTAATTCATTCAACAAACATTCATGAGAGACTGCTCTGTTCTAGACGCTTTGCTAAGCTCTGGAGAATGATTAAATGTGTTCCTCCAGTCTTTCCTGGCAAAACTAGGACTAAAAGGCAACAATGCAAATATGTAATTACAAATGGGGAGATATGTTATTAGTGCAGGGATGGAGAAAACTGGGGAGGACGTTGGTTAAATGGGGCTTAAAGGGTGAGAAGGAGGCAGCAGGGTGAGGAGACTGTGCGTGGGGCTGGATCATGGCAAGTGACCAGGACAGTGGCTCTGCTGATGTGAGGCCCGCAGAACTGGGCAGTAGGCCTCACCCTGGTCAAGAGCTGAAATTTTACTCTCTGCAAGAGGAAGCCACATCAACACTTTTAGGTAATGGGGGACACTCTCCTATTTTAAGCTCTCATTGCTCTGGCCCCTGGGTGGGACTGGGATTGTGGGGCATGAGAACGAAAGTGCAGACCTGTGGGACCATCATTGCGGTTGTGGCTGGAGAGCCCGGTCCACGGCGGCAGCAGTGGCAGGAGGCCATTCAAGATACACCCAGATGTGTCTCGAAGCTGGGCACTGGGAATATTCTGTCCAAGCAATTAGTCCCCCACCCCTGCTGCCCATCCCAGCATCAGCTTGATGCCAAGGCAGATGGACAGGCTCACGGCAAGCTGCGTGCCAGGCAGACTGTGTTGGTCTGAATGGCTCCCTGCCACTGGGTCCCCACAGTGGGCCCCCGTCGGCCCTTATCTGTGTCCTTCTGTGGCAAGAGGACAAGACTGACCACCAGGGTGTCTGTCTTGTTCTATGAGGACTGTTTGGAATCCTTTATAGTGGGTGGACTCCAAAGAAGGTTTGAGAAGGGGTCTGTGTATGTTCCTCAGTTTCCCCTCCCCTCTTGTGAAGGGACTGGAAGCATGCATGCCCTGCTAGCAAGCATGCCGGGACCCTTCCTCCCCCTCCCCCCATGCCCACCAACCGCCCTTCCTCCAGCCACCACTCCCCAGATCCCCGAGGTCTACAGTATAATTTAGCTCAAGCCTTTAGTTAAAGACCAGGGCTAGTAGGTAGCTGATTTTCCCAGTCCTCGGGGTGGACTTGACAGGTTTTGTGCTGGGGACGGGGAGCGCAGGGAGAGGGAGTGGAGTGACTGATAATTAAAGCATCCTGGAGGCCTGGGTCGGGACCAGTTGGCCCAGGAGGGTCCTCCTCCGCGGGGCCGGTCAGTGGGCCGGCATGCACCTGGCTCTCTGGGAGGTGGGCAGGCATCAAGCTGATGCTGGGATGGCCAGCAGGGGTGGGGGACTAATTGCTTGGACAGAATATTCCCAGTGCCCAGCTTCGAGTTGAATTAACTTCCAAGAAAATATCTAATATCCCTCCCTTTTCCCTTGGAGAGGCAACAACTAGTTGAATCCATCCATCTGTGTCTTCTCCCACTCTGCATCCTGGGCAACCTTAGAGGAATCTGGAAAAAAAGTTGCCAAAATCAAGGTGGAGCCTAAACTGCCGGGTGGGCCAGGGAGCAGAGGAAGAGGGGAAATGATGAATTTTGTTTTCCCTCTCAAACATGCTACCCCAGCCCTGACCCAGACCAGATTAATATTTTAACACCAGAGCATTTTCTTCAATCCGGGAGCACGCTGCATTCCTGGCAAGGCTAGAGAATGACCTGGAAACCTGAAGGCTCAGGGAACAAAGGTCCTAGGTCTGCCTCCATCCAAGGTCGCGAGGGCTGCCTGCCTGGTGTGGGGCGGAGGGCGTGGGAGGGGACAGGAAGGGTTTCAGTGGTTTCTCACCTCCCTCCAGGGCTCTGTGCTGAGGGAGCTCACAGTGCCTTGGCACCAGGCAGCCCCTCGAGCCATCAGGCCCCAGGCCCCAGGCCTCAGCCCTGCACTAGGCAGAGAAGAGCAGGGAGGGGGAGTATGGAGGAGGGGAGGAGGGGAGAAGTGGAGGAGGAGAGGGCGAGAGGCTAGGGGGCTGGGAAATAGAGAAACAAACTCTATTTTCTGCTTGGCTGTGGCGGGAGGGCTCCCACGGCCCACAAGCTTGCCGAGTGAAGCAATTTCAGACAGGGATGAGTGTCTGTTTTTCCCTGGAGCGAAGGCTAAAAACCCCGAAAGCCCTCGGTTTCTCTTCCCTTAATATCCTGTTTTGGAAAGTGCAGTTGTGAGAAGGTGAGGGAAATGAAGATGAGCCTCTGCAAATGGAAGAAACCCTTCCCCAGCTGGAACCAGGGGGCCGAGGAGGCCGTGCTCTCACAGCCGTGGTCAAGGTGGAGAGACTGTCTCTGCAGTGGGGAGAGGGAGCTTGCTGCTGAGGGGATCCTGGGCGGGTGGCTACTTGCAGACACAGCTTTGGATTTTGTTCTGTCTTGGGGGATGTTTGCTGGGACTGGTGCCACTTGGGTAGCTTCAGAGGCCTTGGCCTAGCGCCTGCCCAGAGAGGTGAGGGTTTGGAATACTGTGCCTCCGGCTTTGCTGCTGCTTTCTTAACTCCAAATGCAGGCGCTGGCCATGTGGCCATGTCAAGCAGGTGCTGACCTGATGGGCACTGCAGTATTCTCATACAGAGTTCAAGAGCCAGCCCTGGCTCAGGGTGGCTGGGAACTGAGTATTTGGTATAGGTTGAGCACCCCTAAACTTCAAATCTGAAATGCTCCCCAATCCACAACATTTTATTCAACAATATACTGCAACCGGAAAACTCACAGCTGGCTCCATCGGGTAGGTCACAGGCAAAACACAGGTCTGTTGCCCTGGGTGTCAGTGCCTGCCCGGAATCCTAGCAGATCAGGATGCTGAGGCAGGCGGACTGCAAGTTTTAGGCCAGCTTCAGCCACTTAGTGAAACCCCTTCTCAAAATAAAATAAAAAGGGCTGGGGATGTAGCTCAGTGCTTCCCTAGCATGTGCGAGGCCCAGGGTTCAATTTCTAGTATCACACACAAACAAAATGAAATAAAAACGTGGGTGTTTTTCTAAAAATATTGTATAAAATTACCTTTGTGCTATGCGTATAAGATATATATGAAACATATGTATAGACATGGGACCAATCCCCAGGATTTTTCGTGTACATGCAAACATTCCAAGTATCAAAATGTGAAACACTTCTGGTCTCAAGCATTTTAAATAAGGGAGACATGACTGGTACCAGCAAATAGAAACGAGAGATAGTATATCTTGGAGAGGCCTCTTGTGCCTGTGTAGGCACAGCAAGGGGACCGGCCTCTGCAGAGGAAGTCTTCCCCTCAAGAAGCCAGTGGGGGGCAGGGAAGCCCTTCCTGGGCTCAGAGTGCCAAGGCTGCCGAGTCACCTGGGGCCTCAGCCCTCTGGCACGCTTACCTGTGTCCTGCCTTTCCCAGTGGGCCCCACACCCCTTTGTTCTTGCTGCTGCTCTGAGTGAGGTACCAGCCCCCCTTTTCTTCATGTTGGGAGAGAGGCTGCTCCTGCTAGCCTGGGGCCCCTGGCCCGTGTCTGGAGTGAACCTTGCATCTGTTCCCCGCTAGCCAGACAGCTGTGGGGAAGTCATACCTTGATGTGCCTGGTAATGGTACCCTGCCCTCGTAGTGCTTATGAGAATTAAATAAGCTGGGTACATAACATGCTCAGGTTGGTCTTGGTGCACAGGTTAGCACTGAGTATAGGAAGGCTTGATACTACTAGTGGGTGCTGGTTCTTTTTTTCTACAACCTTCCCAGTTTCTGGAGTGCACTTCCTGCAGAGGGCTGCCCCAGCTGGCCTGCCCACAGGCCTCTCATTGTCTGCCTGGCATAGTTTGGCAGTCGCTTACTGCCTTATCACCTGACTGCCTCTGTCTTCAGTGTTGTCACATGCATTTGGCATACCTCCTCAATTAAATTCTGAATTCTTTAAGAACAGAGACTTGTCTGGATTCTGATCTTTGCCCCACCCCAATGTCCTAGACTTAGCAAATGCTCAGTAAATACTTGCTTAATTGAATAATACTAAGCTACATTTAAAATGAGGCAATGACTTTTTTACTTTGATGAAGAAAATGTAGTCAGCCCTCTGCATCTGCAGGTTCTGTGTGTATATTTTGAAAATAATGAAAAAATTTTCATCTGTACTGAACATGTACAGATTATTGTCATTATTCCCTAAACAATACAGTATGACAACTATTCACATAGCATTTATGTTGTATTAGGTTTAATAAATAATCTAGAGATGATTTAAGGTCCACAAGAGGATGTTTGCAGGAAATACTACACCATTGCAGGTAAAAGACTTGAGTAGCCTCAGATTTTGGTATCCACAGGGATCCTGGAACCAATCCCCTGCATATACCAAGGAGCAATTATACAAAGAGAGAGAGAGAGAGAGAGAGAGAGAGAAAGAGAGAGAGAGAGAGAGAGAGAGAGAGAGAGAGAGTGTTTTCTCTGTGCTAGACTCCGTGAATGAAGTACTATTCTGTTCATATTGCTAATGAAAAAAATTAAGCTCAGAGAAGGAAAATGACTTGCTCAAGATCACATAGCTTGGAAGAACAAAAGTAGAACTTGAATTCACAACTCTAAACTCTCTTAGAGCAGGCTGTTTGGCCAGAACAGAATATGCTCTCTGGGGTTCTCTACCAGGTCAGTCTCCTTCCTTCCCTCCTCCCTTCTTCCTTCCTTCCTCGTACTGGGAATTGGACCTAGGAGCATTTTACCTCTGAGCTACACCCCTAGCCTTTTTTAAAAAAAAAAAAAAAATAAGATCTTGTTACCTTGCTGAAGGTGTTGCTAAGTTGCTAAGGCTGACCTGGAATCTGCAATGCCTACTGTCTCGACCTCCGTGCCAGGCCAGGCCTGATTTCCTGATGGGTTACGGCCAGTTTGCTAAGGGTTGACTGTGGACCAGGGGCTGCCATGGCCTGCGGTTCTTTTGCCAAAGCTTATAGACCACTGAAGCCTCAAGTACCTGCCTTCAGCTTGTGTCCAGGGTGGCATGACAGCCTCTTTTTTATTGGTCACAAACTTAGTTGCATTTGGGCTAATGGTAAAGCACTTGATTGCCCCAGGGCTCAAGCCCGACCAGCCTCTGCTCTTACTGGTGCCCTTCCACCCCCCCTGCCCACCTGGACCCATGCACTGCCTTAGGCAACTGTGATCTCTCCTGTATACTGGCCAGGTACTAAGGACAGACACCACCTCCATAACTGTCCCATGCTCCCGCGGTGCCTCTCTTGGTACCTAGTGGGCGCCCTGTGGTGGCAGTAGGGAAAGGATGAGGGCCAAAGGGATTTGCCAGGTTCTGGCAATTTCCTCCAGAGAACAAAGGCAATTTTTTGTTCTATGGCTGAGCATGGCGTTCGTAAAATGAGATGAATGGAGTAGGTGAGAATACTGGCCTCAGAAATGGCCGCATCCTTTGTCTCTTTTTTGGGAGTTGGGGTCACTACCTGGGGGTAATGCAAAGATGGCCAAGGGAGAACCAGGGCCAGTGCCCAAGGCTGAGCTTGGGGAGGCCTGGTGTTCTCAGTCACCACTTGGTCTCTGATCTAACTTGGCTGGAGGTTGGCCTGGGTCTTCTCTGGACCTTGTCTCCTAAACCCTCCATCAGGGTATGGCCCAGTGACCAAAGAATGTGCTAGAAATAGAGAATCCCAGGCTGCACCCAGTTCTGCTGAACTAGAATCTGCTCCAGGTGATTTGCACATTCTGAAGTTTGAGAAGGACTGTCCTGGGAGAAGTCCTTCACCCAGGGCCAGCGCAGGAGAGATGAGGGAATGTCACCCTGCAGTCAGGGGCGGTGGGGATGTGGCCTCTTGTGGCCTCTGTTCTCTCCTGGGTGAAGTGGGGATCCTAGACACAGAAGGACTTTCCTTCTTGGACTGCTTATATTATTGAACTGATCTAATAATATACAACATGTGCTTTGAACATAGCACACAGCCTGGCATAGTTGAGTGTTGAGTAATGTAATGTTAGCGAGAGCTTTAGGAACCCAGCGAATGAAGGAGCTGCAGGAGTGGGAGGGGAAAACACTGATTGAGAAGCTAGTTTTCCAGTGGGCTTGTTTAGTGGTGCTTAACTCAGGAGCTAAATATCAGCTAGGACTCCCTGTAGAATTAGTACACAAAATAGCAGGGAAAAGGGGAGCCGAAGTTAATGCTTGTGATAGCAATTTTTAAAAAATCTTTAAAAAAAAATGTGTTAAAAGCAAGTAAAACCCCTGGTGATTGCAAATGAATTGCCTAAGTTCTCTTAGCATATGCACTTTGCTGGGTGATGCCTGGGTTCACATGAACGAGTCACTTTCCTTTCACAAGGGGGGGGGGGCTGCTAGGCCCCGTTGTGATTCTGGGTTCTGGCTGGCGGATGGCATGGGCCCGGGCAAATCGCATGGTGAAGCCACATCTTTGTGGCAAGGAAGGGGGTCTCCGTGGGCCGGCAGGTCATCTGGGCTTCCTGGCAACTTAAATACCTCTGATTAGCAAGTCGGGCAGGAAGAGGTGCTAAAAAGAATCTTTTCCTGCCTCCTCCACTGGCATGTTTTGAAGGGAGTTCAGTTTTGAGACTATTAAAATGTTATTTTGATAATTAAGCCCACAGCTGTTCCGAGGGCGGCAGGGGCAGGCAGCAGAAGGCACGGTGCTCTCACAGGCTCCTGGAGAGGAGGAAAGCCAGCAGGGAGCACTTTGGAGGGAGGACGGACGCAGGACCCGAGAAAGCTGGCTGCAGGTGGGGACCACCCCCTCATCAGTTTCCAGGTTGCCTTTGGTGCCTGGAGGGGCAGTGGCTCCAGTGAGCCCCCTCTCTGGGGCTAGGGAGCTGCCCCCCAACATGGAGATACCTATCAGCTTTCCATACAAACTCTTGGAGCAGCAGGTGACAGGGATCCTTGACAGTGGTTCTCCAAGGTGAGTCCCAGGACTGGCGGAGTCAGTCTTACCTGGGAACTTGTTAGAAAGGCTGTTCACCCCAGACCTACAGAATCAGGCTCTTCAGGGCAAAGATCAGCAATCTATGTTTTAATAGATTCTCTAACTGGTTCCTATGTGCGCTCAAGTTTGAGAACTGCCTTCCTGAAAGGTCACCTGGCAAATGAGGCTCAGCTTGTCAGGATCCCGTAGAGGTTGGTCCAGGTCAGTGGGGAGGTGTGGGTGAGGGTGTGTGGTCAGATTGCTGCATGCAGGCATTCCCGACCTAATCCTCTTCCTTCATTTTACTAGATGGCAAAGAGAAGCCCAGAGAGGGACTTGTCTGAGGTCACACAATAAGTCAAAGCAAAACTGGAATTAGGAATCAGCTAGCTCTCTTGATTCCCGATCTTTCTGAATGTTGAGGAAAGGACTGGGAGAGAAGAGGTTTGAACAGGAATTGATGAAGTAAGCTAAAGAGAGGCCCAGGGTTCATCAGCTCAGTATAACAAGTCTCCCAGCATTCTCTGTTCACATTCAGCTGGGCATTGTTGCCAACACATGCACCTGTCCACCCACCTACTCATATACTACCCATTCTCCCTTTCATCCATCCATCTGTCCATCCATCCACCCACCCACCCATCTGTCCATCTACCTGTCCATCCATCCGTCCGTCCGTCCGTCCGTCCGTCCATCCACCCACCCACTACCCCACCATGTACCTACTTGCTGTGCTGCTTGTGTTCACCCCATCACTCCCACTTTGTCCACATGTTTGTCTATCCATCCAAATATTTAAGTGGCCACCCACTCACCCATCTGCTTATCCACTTCCCACCCATTCCTACCGACTAGTTAGCCAAACCTTCCCTTGCTCCCTCGCTCACTGAGGAGTCCACATGTACTAGGCACCTTATTCTCAACCAGTAGGAACTTAGGTTGGCCCTGGTCATGTGAGCAGGCTGCATTCTCTACAGCACCATTGAGCTAGAGCCACCTGGTCTGCCGAGCCGCTACCTGTGACTGCCTCCTCCATCCCTCTCCAGCATGCATCATGAGGAATTTCCTTCCCCCTTCTTCTGCAGTGCCACCTCAGGTCACACCTTCAACACTTCCCTTGAGCTACAGTAGTGACTAGTGAAACTAGTGACCGTAGTGGCTAGTGACACATCAGCCGGTGTCCCTTCTGGCGGTCTCCCCAGCTCACTGCTGTAATTCTCATTCTGCAAACATAGCTCTGGAGGGGGGGTCACTTCTCCCAAGACTCCTGTAGTTCCTCATTGCTTGCAGAACCAAAGCCTCCTGTCTGCCCTGCCATGCGACACTCTGCTGGTCCCACACTACTTACCAATGTTAAGCGCTGCGCTCTGGTTCCCAGCCTGCACTCCAGCCCATGTGAGTGATTTACTGTCTCCAGACTTTTTTGCACTTTCTCCAGCTTCTATGCATTTGCATGTGTTGTCTCTCCCGCCTTCACCCCTACTCCTCCCTTCCCCTGTTAAAATCCTCTCCATCCTTCATGGTCCTCCTATGGTGCTCCCCCCTTTCTCATGAGATCTGCTGTTGTCTCCCCTGTTGTAGGACAGGTCTCCTGCAGAACCCTGTGTCTCTTGTTCCGCCCGTTATGTGTCTGGCTCGGGTTTGCCAGGCTCATGCTCTCAGCAAATTGCAGGCAGCAGCAGGTCTGTGTTGTCTCCACCACAGGTCATTGCACAGTACCCAGCAAACAGTAGGTGCTGCTTCTGAAGTAGGCAAGTCTGGAGCTTAGTTATGAGTGTCTGAGATGCACATCATGAATGAGAGACCCAGGAAGGCCTCCTGAGGTCTTACTGTGCAGCTAAAAGGCCTTAACTATTGTTTCCTATGGTACACTTGGCACACAGTAGGTGCTCAATAATATTTTTGGTACTGAGGATTGAACCCAGGGACATTTTATCTCTGAGCTACATCCTGCTAAGTTGCTGAGGGCCTTGCTAAATTGCTGAGGCTAGCCTTCAATAAGAGATCCTCCAATCTCAGCCTTCCAAGTACTAGGATTACAGGTGTGTCACCATGCCGGGCTTCAATAAATCTTTAATGAAAAAAAAATCTTTTAATGTTGTTTCTAACTTAAAAATAAATATGGGCCAAATAAGGCAGGAAAGATATTAAACATTCAAGAGTCACCTTTCCCCGTGAGGTGGTGGTCATCTAGGACTGCAGCTACCTGCTCATTTGTGCATGGTTTTGGAGTGACCTGTGGACTCTAATGGGTCAGGGCTGGGTCTTATTCATTTCTGAACTCCCTGTGCTGGGCACAGAAGCTGACATTCTCACTGCTCTTTTGGAACCTGTTTTGCTCCCTCACTGCTAATCTGTAACCTACGGTGGAATCCAAGTGAACTTCTCACTGCTTCTCCCCCAATTGGAGACCTTAGTGGCTCTGCCACCCCAGGTTCTGCAGGCAGAGACTCCACATAGTTCCCCAGGCCCCAAATGGTGGTCAGTTCTCCCATCCACTGTCCCTGTTGCCCTTCGCCTTCACATATGCTATCCCTTCTGCCGTGGGCATTCTCCCCACACCTGACCCTTGAACTTCATGTTTCAGACTCGCCGGATGTGTTCACAGCAGGTGCCCCTTTCTCTACCTTTGCATGTGCCCAAAGTCAAGTTGCAGTTAGGGGTGATGCAAGCCTCCAGTTGGTGAACTTCTTCATCTCCTGCTGCACTGACAGCTCCTGGTGGGCATGGTGGATATGTGTTTCTGGGTTGGATGAGTGACGGAATTAAAAAAGATATAGGGTAGGTAGTTGGTAAATGTGAATGAATAAATGAAAGACACACAGAAGACGCCTAGTGAAAGCTTGTCGAATAAATACACCAATGGGCAAATGCAGAAGGCTCGGCACCTTGTCAGAAAGCTCTGGTCCAAGACTTTTCCAGTGAAGCCAGTCCAGCCCACAGATATTTGTCTGTCCATCCATCCCTGCACCCTCCTGCTCTTGCCCTATTGGCTCCAGTATGTGGTGCACAGCCAGGCCTCTACCCCTCCTGCCGCCCCTCCTCAACGTGCACACAGGAGCTGAGTGGGGTGGAATGGACCCTGGAAGCCACTGCTGGCACCAGCATTCTGGGGCAGGAGGGGACGAGGTCAGGACGAGGCTGCCCTGGACCTTGGCCTCTGCTATCACAGCTGTCACTGCTCTTGTACAATCCTTTCAACTCCACAGCCATCAGGTCCAGTCGTGATCTGGAAACATCTTCTAGAACATCTGTTTTTCTCCTCAATCAATATGTTCCCCAAAGAGGGCCAACTTGCAAAATATTACATATAACATCAAACATGCTATCTGAATTCAATTAAGTGATTTGGTTGGGAAGAGTTTGTGGTAATTAAACATTCTGTTTTGGAGCAAATTGTAGCAAACACTATTTTATTCTTCATTAACAGGCACCTCTCTTGATTCCCTATAAACTGAAAAATAAATAAATAAATAAATAAATAAATAGGAAGGAAAAGAATGAAATCACTAGCCTCCCCACACTATGAAGACAGCCAGTGTACTGGAACCACTGTGGGCTTTGGTGGGAGCGCTTGCCCTCTGTGACCACAGTGGGGTCACTGTGCCCCCCTGCGCCTCAGCCTTCTCTCTGTAACCTGGGATGACGACACCCATTTCCCAGGGTTGCTGTGAGGATGGAGGTCATGCATAGCAGATCCTGGTGCAGCGCCAAGCCCTCGACCGGCCTGCATCAAAGGGTCTCTATGCACAGGCGTACAGCGAGCCTGGGTAGTTTATGTTCCAACTGTCAGGGTCAGAGTCCTTCTGCAGGGTGTCCATCTCAGAGTGTCCTTTGCTCCTGACATAGTCGTAAGTTTCTGGGAGCAGGGATGAGGAGCCTCCTGTTAGAAAAATGGAGGACAACAGACAGGGCTCAACAGGATAGAGAGGAAACGTTAATGCAAGCCTGGGAGGGACCCTTTCTTGGCAGAACAGAGAGAGCCACCCTTATAGTTTAGAGTGGGTACTTTTATGGGGTGAGGGCGGGGGAGAGGTCAGTCTATAGAGGACCTAATTGAGGACTAGTATGGATAGATGCTGATCGGGTCAAACTGGTGCAATTTTCGATCGTTTATTAGCACATCAGGTCGTCAAGTGCCAGTTTGCGGTTGGGATGGTGCAAAGAGCGAGTGTTAGGTGCCTTCCTTCCTAACACTTGTTAGGAAGGCAAGAAAGTGGTAGAGTCTGGTAGAAAGCGCTGTTACAGGTATGCAAAGGTTTGTTCTTTATGGTTTTCCTGTTGGACTAGCTCAGAGAAAGAAAAGTTCTAGTAGGCTGCTGCGTCTCATGCCTCCTATCTCGTTTTACTCTTAGGTTGCCCAGTCTGTAGCTCAGCAGGAGAGTGGGGGCAGCGCAACGACTGGCCTCCAACCCCCTGGTGACGGGTCTTGGTCTGCCACTCAGCCACTCTGGACTCCTTGGGCAGGTTGCTGGAGCCCTTGCCGCGTCCATTTCCTCCTGTAAAATGGGAATGTTACTGATGTTTACTTCCCTGGGGCTGCGGCCGTAATTGAGTGGGTTGGATGAGTGGGAGGCACTGGCGGTGGCTCCCAAGCCATGTCAGCTTCTGTGGTTCATTCATTTAAAGAATGGCCCATTCCAGCTGCCAGTTGTCTTCTATGGATCCCCAGCTCCTGGGCCGAAGATGTACACAAACACCCCACAATGACAGCAGCTGCCCTTTATCGGTTGCCTGCCTCACGTCAATGGAAGGCCCAGAGGAGGCACTAAGCATGTGCTTTCTGTGGCTGTTGGCAATGATCCTGCTGTTACTTTCATCTTCCAGGTGAGGAAACTGAGGTTCTCAAAGTGACCCAGCAGAAGTCAGAGAAGCAAGTGAGGGAGAAACTGAAGGTTTGGGAGGAACATAGTGAGCAGGCCTGTTTGGAGTTGCAAGAGCCCAAACTCTACCTTAGATGGGCTTAAGGAATAAAGGGAGTGGGCTTACTGTCCCCAAACTAGGGTTTCTCAAGGCCTGGTGTCTGCCATCGGGACCTGGCCTCCCTCCTCTCTAGCTATTGGCCTGCTTCTCTGTATTCCTAGGAAAAATGGCCACCAGCCCTACCAGTCTCATATCCTGCTAGCCCAGCAACCCCAGGGACAAAAAAGCCTTTTAACTCCAGTAATACCAGAAAACTCCCAGGATTGGCTCTGATTGGCCAGATCTAGTCACAGGACCATCCCTGAGCCAAGGACTTTATGCAGAGAAATGGAATGCACTGATTGGCCAGGTCTGAGTCCAGTGCTTACTACAGCTTCAGGGGCTGGGCCATCTCTGGTGGAGGCCTCTGTAAGACACCTGGGTCATTCTTCTCAGACAGGAGATAGATATCGGCAGGGATAAAATCAAAGTCCACAGAGGAGGAGTAAAGGCCGGCTCTCCCTGCAAGACATTTACAATTTGAGCAGGGTCTCACATATCAAGGGAGATCATCAGGAGCTGGTCACCCCCAGAGCCTGGGTCCATGGGAAGAGGGGCCTTCCGGGCCAAGAAATAATGAATCCTGTTGGAAAGGACGTGGGCAGCGAGGGCCCCCATCCTCTTTCCTGACATCTGCAGGCACCTCATTTCCTTGCACTTGGACTGCATGCTCATTCTTTGCGCCCTCCCCAGCTGGGGCTGGGCTCTTTCCGGTGCCTTCTCCTTTCCCTGGTGAGTACATTCCGGAGTAGGATGCTCCAGGGTGTCTGTGGTCTGAGTCCTGTCTAGCCAACACACATGCTGATTGAGAGAGCAGGGCTGGCATTGGCCGGAAGACCTGTTTCTTTTGAAGCCTCCTAGGGGTCCGTCTAGCCTGGCTCTGACTGGCCAGTGTGTGGTATTCTCTGGGCAGAAACCCAGAGCTCATCCCTGTTTCCACTTTGTGGAACTATTTGTCAGCATCATGGGAGCATTGCTCCTATAGCTTTTTACCTCCTTTTTGTCCCAAGAGAGGGATAGGTTGGTTTGGGAAATGAAAGGATCAGCTAATGCCATCCTGGGTCACATCAAAACCAACCTGATGTGTGAGCTCACATCACAGCCTCGAAGGTGTGGCGGTCTGGGCTGCCCGCGACTCTAGCCTTGTCCCCACTCGGGACTTGCTTCGTGATCTTTGCCAAGACCCCCATCCTTTCTGTGCCTCGATTTCCTCTTTTGTCCACACAGGAACTTGAATACTTTCCCAAGGGTAAAACATGGGTAAGGACATCAACACTGCCCTATTCCTTTCTGACCCTAGGGACTCCCACACACCCTGTGACTTTCCCAGCCAGGTGACTGTCTCACCCCTCCTGTGTCCCAGTGTTCAGCGGGGCTTTCTCAGGACACACCTTCTAAGAGAGTCAGCTGTGAGTTTTGCTAAGGATTGTTCCTCTCGAGGTTGCTGGCTGCCACCACCTGGGGAGTCCTCCCTGGTCTCCCCTGCTTCAAGGTGACGCCGCTGCCTCACACGCTGGCCGCCAAGCCATTAGCTGTACTTCTCACTGGCTGCGCATCAGCACGGTAATCATTTTCAGATTTACAAGCATTAAATATTTTAATTTAATGCCTTGGCTCTCTTGTAATTCATGCACTTAATTATATGATAATTACTCAAATGAAAGAGATACAGCTGCTGCCATATCAGTTCTGAGAGAAGACTGGGTTCTGAGTTGAGTTGGACTGGTTTGGGGAGGCGGGCCCACCCACTCATGCTCCGTCAACCCAGCCCTTCTTTCCTCTGGGCCATAGAGTCAGTGATAGCCCCTCCTCTCCCAGCCAGTGCCAGAGTGGGACCTGGGGTCTAGGCAGTCTGCACCCATCTGCTCCAGGGACAGGGTGTGAGGTGCCCCAGCAAGATGCCCAGGCCCTCGTGGGTGCTGCTCTGCAAACAGAGAAGTGCAAGAGCCAAAGAGCAGGAAGGGAGGGAGGGCTCTAGGCCCTCCTCAGAGGTAGGAGAGCAAGGACCTTTCTGGGCCCCCGCCCCTAGCAGAGGAGACTGTGAATGTTGTTTGGGCCTCTATGGCAGATGGAGAGGTCAGGAAGTCTGTCTCCTCCTTTAATGATGGAAGCCCAGGGAAGAATCAGCCTCTCCTCTGAGTATCTCCACCTAGAATGGAGCCAGACCTGCGCCTCCCACCACTGACCACCAAGGGGTTTGCAAAGGTGGATGAGGGAGGGGGTACCTTCTGTGTTCCTATCCACCCCCCCTTCTTTCTCCTCTCTCCTTCCATCCACACCCTTTCCTTTTTACTTTCCTACTTTCCTTCCTTTTTTTCTCTTTCTCTATTGACATCTAAAATTGTATTGAACGCCTGAAGGGTGCCGGGTATTTTGTCAGAACTGTGACTATTAATATTTGGCAAGTGTTTCAGCTCCCGCCCTCCCCACCGTGTTCGCAGAGCCCTGTTGGGTCTGATGCTGCCGAGTGGACTGACCAGAGACCTCTGCAGTTGATGGCACTAGCAGACCTGAAAACAGCTGGTGTTGCCTTGGGCCAGGCCCTCCTTAGGTCTGGGATGGGTGGCACTTGGAGGTCCTCTGCAGACCTGAACCTGCATCCTCCCAGAGAAAAGCCCCCTTTTCTTATTAAGAATCCAAGAGAAGTGAGAGAGGACTCCTGGGACAACGTCCGAGTTGGAAGGATCCCTCGGTGGGGCTCTGGCCACAGTTTGAAAAGAAGCATTTTACCTTCCCTTGGGGCAAGAGGCAGCTCAGGAAGATGACATTTCCATGCCAACAGTGTGTTCAGGCTTCTGAGAGTCTCCTGGCTTTTCAATGGGGACCTCCTGGGCCTGGGGGAGACTGAAGTCACTCTGGCCCTGCACGCTCCTAGGCACAGAAGAGTCAGCCAGTGTGTCTGTGCTGAAGTGCTCGCTTGCACTGAAAAGGGTTACGAACGGTTTGCCCGTATGCAATTTCCAGCTAGCTTACAGCAGCTGCGGCGCCGTGCTGATAGATTAAAAGCAGCAACCAGCCCCAGAATGAAGTGTATTAGAACTCCTGCTGGGTCGAGCTGGGGAGAGGCCCACACAGCTGTCATCTAGGCCAAGTTTCCAACCGAAACCTCAAGAACAGGATGGAACTCTGAGAAAAGTTAGCTCTCTAAATGAGGTGGCCGGCTGTTAATCAGGAGGAGTAGGGGGCCCAGTGGAATGCTGGGGATTCAGAGGGTGAGGAGGAGGGGAAGGAGACTCACGGAGGTGTCCCGCCCAGACCAGGAACTATGTGCAGAACGATGACTCCCGAGGCTGTGGAACAAGGAGGCTGCTGCAGGTGGGACTCCTGGCTGGCACCACATCTCCCTGTGTCTTGCTCTAGGCAGCTGGGTAAGAGTTGAGTGAATAAGGACGTCAACTTGTTTCTACCCCATTTCCAAAAGCTGAGTTCCACTGTACCATGCCCCAGCCTCCCTGGTTGATATGACAGGGTAGGTCTCAGATTTGGGGTGCTAAACAGGACTGCCCTTCCCTGGGAAGAAAGTGCTGCGAGAATCCCCTGCTGCCAGCTGACCTGGGCTCCCTGCCTGCAGCACAGGTGCCCTGTCTTTTTATTCCAAGACTGGAGTGTCTTCTCTTGTGAGAAAGGCTCTTGGCAGGGACCTGGCTCCCACCTGAGTCTGACTTGAGGCTGGAGAGGGGCTACTTTCCATTGTCACAAATGCCACTCTCTCTCGGGCCCATCCAGAGCACTCCCTTTCTTAGAAAAATCAGAATGCCAAGGGAGAAGTGTAGGTCTATTCTTTTTCTTTTTTTGGATATGTCCTGATTTTTGCATAAAGAAAACTGCTTCCCACTGGAAGGGCCAGGTGAGTCTTTGCTGGGGAAAAAAAATGCAAGGAATAAATCCAACTAAACTACCATTATGATTATAAATAGTACAGCATATGGCCATAATTCACTTGCAATGGTGTATGTGGTACATCTATAGTGAGTCCATCCATTTAACAATTTATCGTGTCCTCACTCAGGTAGGCCACTGGGCAGTCCACCAGCTGTGTGTGGGACCTCGTGTACAAGTGGCAGATGCACTCAGTTATCCAGGCAAAGAGCTGTGGGTGTCACACATCACCTAGAACAGTGTCACGTTGGGAAGAGGCCTGGTTCCCAAAGCCGCCGCCCATTGCCTCTGCCCATCAATGGTGGGTGAAGAGCACAGCCTATCAGTGGTGTGATCTGAGGCTCCTGAGCAGACATGCAGTGGTGGTTTCTTCCTGATGTGCAACCAGGTTCCAGATGTTTTCTTGGATTCCTGAACTGGCTCCAGCAGTGGGTTAGGTGGATGGCAGTGGCAGCCTGGGGCTGAGGGGATGAGTGGTGAGGCAGAGGTGCAGGCAGGTACATTGGCCTGGTCCAAGGTTGTGGTTGGGGGCAGTGTAGACAGATCTCCAAGTTGAGGACCTGGCTCTGAGAGGCAGACTGCCTTGGTTTGAGTTCTAACTCTGCCCTTGCTGAGTACACAACTTGGGGCAGGCTGTTTTACCTCCCTGTACCCCACTTCCCATTTCTGTAAAATGAGGATAGTGATGACCCTTCTCTCAGTTGTTGTGAATATTAAGTGAGATAACATGTGAAATACTTACAACCATGCTGAGCATTGCGAGTACCCAAAGAAGGTAGCAATGTGGCCGGATTTTCTTTAATCTAAGAGTAGTTTGACAAGAATCCAAGAACTTCAGGTCATCCAGTCTGATCCTAGAATTCATTCACAAATCTCTTGCACAATTCCTGGCTTTCCTTGAATGCCTCCTGTCATGGGTAACTCGTCCCAGGCTGCCATAGCAATCCATCATGGACAGTTCTTGGATCTGCTTATAAACTCTAGTTCTTTTGTGATTCTCACCTGATACAAATAATTCACTGACTTCTGCTTCAATTCAGAGTCTCAAGAACAGTGAATAACTGCCGCTCATTGGGTGCTTACCAGGCCAGACACTGTGCCAAGTACTTTACATACATTATCTCTCATCGTCCCGTGATCTAAGAGGTTGGCATTATAACTCCATTTTATAGGTGAGAAAACAGAGAGTTGACTTGTCTAAGGGTCACACAGATCTCAGTGGGCCAGCAAGATCAAGCCAGATCAGGTCTCTCTGGTGTCAAACCATCATCCTTTCCAAGCAAGCTCAAAACCAACTATCAATTCTTTGATTTTCTCTCTGTGTCTCCCCTCTTGACTCCAGCCAGCTCACTTCTCCATGATTTTGCCTTTCCATTGATATTTTACTTGCATGCTTTGGGGAGAATGTGTAGGGCATTACCTTTAGGGAGGTGTTGTATATCCAGTTTCTTACAGCACCATTAAACTGGTAGGATAAATTCTGTCTGCAGGAGACAGAAACTACTCACCAGTGTTGGATAGTCTCTTAAATTAATAAAAGTAATAATGTGATAAACTGGTTATTGTAATTTATCCTCATAAAGCAAAGCATGTGCCTGAATTGTCAATCGGACCTCAAACCAGTAGAAAATAGCCAGCAATTACTAGAGTCTCAGCAAGCAGGGTGGCTGCAATCCTGTGGTCTTCAAATTAGGAGAAATAATGAATGCATCCAGCACACATCCATTTTCAGCAAGTATTGCATGGATTATAAAATTTATTATCAATAAAGTTATTCATTTGTGCCCTATACCGCACTTAATGCACCTGAAGTGAGAAATTAGAAGTGTGTTTAATTCTGGTGCTGGAAGAAAATACAAATGCAGCAAATTTGCAGTAATAGGAGAAAGTTAATGCCTGGTTTTTTAAAAAAGGAATCAGTGTAGCCATTGCTTTTGTATTTTGGAAGAGTTGGTTGGTTTTTTCCTTTTGTTTTATGATAAAAGCATGCTGATTCACTTAGATTCCTGGTTCTAATATTGCTTTCAAAGAATATTTAAAGAGAAGTTATGAATCAAGGGGAACATACAAATGTGAATGGTATGTGCATGTAATCTCTGTGTGTGGATATGTATAGTACATGTATGGGTATATACATCTGTATATCTCTCCATACATCTATGTATGCACACACACAGTAATGTAGTATAGTAGTGATGACACTAGCAAGTATTTAACAGCTAGTTGTCTGAGAGAAAAGAATCCTGATTTGTAATGTTTGCCGATTTCAGTGGTGTAAATACTCCCACTCTGACCAATTTCAAGCTACCAATATGATTTCACCAAACCCTATTTCTGGAAAGAGAAATGCACAATCAGCTCTTGGGATTCAGTACAAGCCAGCCCTGGACTCCAGTATTTTATATATGGACACGTATGTGTGGACAGACACGTACACACTATATCTATAGTTTGAAGGGAAAAAAAGAAGGTATAAATGCTGTTCATCAGTTTGAGCCCCAAGTGTCGTCCGTGTGTTTTTCCCAAGTGTCAACCTCCTTTGGTGATTTTGCACGTATATATATTCTATTCAAGTAGAGAGCTGCCTTTCTCCCCTGGAAACACGGTGACTTTATTTTCATTAAGTTCTAAGTGCAAAAGGAAGAAAGAAAGGAGGGCAGGTGGAAGAGGGAGAAGGCAGGCTTGGCTTCCCCCGCATTAGCAGCTCTGGTTTGTCTTCAGTGGGCTCGGCGGACCTGCCTCGGTTTTTATCCAGCCATTGTTCTTTTCTCCACCGCGTTTGCACACTGTGGCGCGTCTGGGGAATTTCAGCAGTTGGAATATACATGAAAAGAGTTCCGCTCCACTTTCATAAGGTCCCTGGACGGCTCGGACGAGGCCTCGAGGCCCCATGGTAGAGCCAGGATCACATTCATATTCCTTCCCATCACCACACACATGATAGTGCGGAGCCCAGACCAATCGAAAACTTGACAGTAAGCCTTTTGATTTTGCGGGGGAACCTTCATCACGCTGCGAGAGGGAAGGGAATACAGCCCAAACTGGACTTCATACTGTGGCAAGCTTGAAATCCCAGCCCAACCGCAGAGCCGGCTGATTGGAATAGTTGGAAACTGTGTCCAGGAATTCGGCTGCAAGAACTTGGCTCACAGCAACTCTGTCTTTTTGAAAGAAAAAATGTCAACCAGGAGAGCCACTTGGGGCCTGGATTTAATCTGTCCAGGCAGTAAAGATTCACTGAAACGATTGGCCAAGTTTCCCTAAAATGTTCAGAGGAGCTGCCTACGTGGGGCCTCTGGGTAGGAGAGGAAGCAGGCTGCGGGCTCCAGATGAGGGCTGTCGTCACCGCCACTGTCATGGCAGTTGTCACCGGCATTAACACTATTGCTGTTTTGCTGATCACCAGCCTTCTGCTTGTGAGACTGGAGGGTCAGAGTGCAAACAAAACCTCAGAGCATGTGCTGTGCTTGGTACTCCAACCCCAGGCTGCTGTGACAGGGTGGCATTTTCTGGGTACACTAAATATCCTAGCAAAGTCACCATGACATTTAGATGGCCAAAGACCAAAGAGAGGCTAACTCCGAAAGTATGGATTTCCTCAGTAAATCCATAAGCTGTGTCACTGTTTCTGCCTCTCCTGGGAGAATGTCCACTGGCTCACTTAACTGGGAGAGTGGCTTGACTTCACTTATCTTTGTTTGAAAATGTGAGAGAGTGAGGGGCCCTGCTGAAAATACTCGTGAGATTCAAGGATTTGGAGCCATTGTCCAGCACCAAGATGATTCTGCTGCAGGGAGGAGACCTGGGTTCAAGTGCATGAAGCATGGGACTTGGCAGAAGTCCACAGAGCCAGGAGTCATGGGTGTACTATTGGTGACAACCTTGTCTTCTGTTGATTTGTAATCTTTTCCGTGGGAGAAGATTCTATTGCTGGGAGAGAGATAAGTTGGTGATGTTGAGATAGAGGACTGGGTCCTGCCACGCCTTCTGGGCAAGAAGAGGGTGGAGTAATTTCTTTGGGCCGGGCAGAGTCTGATGAGGGTGCTCATGGGACTCCTAGAAGATTAGGGGAAATCTCTAGCCGTCTGACCCTAGGCTGACACTTTTGCCACCGTATGTCACGACCAGGAAAGTCTTGTCTTTGCTTCTTTTTCTTTCCCATGCTCTACCTGGCCCTTTGACTCCCTCACTCAGAGCTTCCCTCTCATCCGGCCTAGTTTTATCAGGTAACCTCACACAGAGTGTGGCCATTTCAACTGTGTAGAGAACAACAAAGCAGGAAATGGAAAGAGGCTGGGGGTTGAGCCCTGACTGTGCTTTGTATGGCAAAGCCACAGATAAGTCAGTAGACCTTGCCCAGCCTCAGCGTATATGAGATGGAAACCAGCCCCCACCCTAAACACACAGCAGCCTTTCAGAATGGAGCTTAGGAACTGAGGGGTGCAGGGAGTGTGAGAGCAGAGGGAAGCTGCTAGACCCCCAGAATTACCCAGAGCAGCAGACCCAAACCATCTCAGGTCAGCCTGGGCCCCAAGTGGGATCCTGAGACTGGGCCCCCCCATCTTCTCAGGAGCTCAGGACTTGCACCTGCTCTAAGACCCACCTCCCAAGGGTTGTGATGTCATTGCAGAGCATCTCAGAGTGGGTCCCCCTTCTTCATTCCCACATACACCTCGGTGCCTCCCAATGCCAAGACTGTAAAGGGAAGGGTAGGAACCTAGTAATTTCTCAGCTGGAGAGCGTAGTAAAAATAAATGTCTTCTGGAGGTTGAATGGTTGTCAAATACACACTGAGACTAATTGGGTCCTCAAAATGTGTGTTTCCCGCTGATGTTCGTGGAAGACGTGGAGTGGGATAGGTGTGCATATGCGTGCATGCATGCTTAGGTAGGGCTCCCTGGGCAAAGTTGGGCAGATGCTCCTTCTGAGCTGTGCAGGTCTGCTTATCTGCACAGTTGACTCACTGTTGAGCAGAGAGGTATGCTGCATGGAGCGAGCTCCATGGCCCACCTCTGGGCCTGTTCCTCTCCTGCATTTTCAAGTGGAGAAGTGACTCAGGTTGGCACAAGGACCTTTGCCAGTCCAGTCCAGAGCAGTTAACCTTTCCTATGCCATGGAACCTGGGGGAGACCCCAGCCCCAAGTGAACATGGTGATTCTCGTTCTGTTTCTCTAGCACTCTGCAGGCACAGTTCAAGTACTTTATGCCTGTGAACTTGGCCCACTAATGAAGGGTCCAGGGCACCTCAAGCCCATCCAGGGGCTCACAGTATGAACACCTGTCCTGGAGAGTTGGCTCGGAATTGACAACTGTGGCTTCCAATTTACTGCAGGTAAAACTGCCGTTAGAACCCCCAGGCCTGCAGGATGGTACTGTGTAATTCTACTACTGCTTGTCTCTGCCTCCCCCCTCCCCTGCCCTGCCCCCATGGGCCAGTTCTCCATCTGAGGGCTGACCCCTCCAGAGCCAGTGCTTTGGGGCCCCTGGTTCCCAGCCCCAGTGCTGGACTTCCCACTTAACTGCAGGGAAGGCCCTTTCCAGGGATTCCTGCTGGCCACGTGCTTTCGTTCCTCCTGTGGGTGGGAGCCTTCCCTTGTCCAGGCGGCTTCCTGGGGGCCTGGGTCTCTGAGTCTTGGTGAATCAACGCTGAACCTAAGGACTGATCCCTATCTATGCTTCACCATCGCCACCTCACTCCTCCAACTGCCCTGAAGTTGATGAACATTTCATTCCTGCACCTTGGCTAGCCTCCTGGCCCCGCGCCATGCCGCTCTGCCATCCAAGAGCCTGCATACCTACCCCAGGCCACAGGGTTAGAGTGTCAGAGCACCGTGGTTTCCCCTCCTTCCAGCCAGCCCACAGCCCTCTCCACTGTGGCTGGATTGTTTGTTCAGCCAAGACAGCCAACCCGGGAGGCGGAGTGGGCGGGGGCTGTGTCTGGCCCTGTCCTCCTGCCAGGCGCTCATTTGTATGCAGAAGGGATTAGGCGGAATTTACCGTGGCCTCACCCTGGGGAGCTGCTCGCGCCCTAGGAATACTCTCCGACGGCAGCGTGCAGTTGGTAAGATTAGAACAGCCCCTTCTGCCGCAGCGCACGCCCTGGTCACTCTCCAGGCCGCCAACATCGAAATCATTTTCATTTATAACCTTTTTGATCATCTGGCCTCAAAGAGGGCCTGCCTTGTGTGACAGCGGGCACCAAAATGGCCCAATTATTTGGAAGAGGAGGGAGCAGCTGAAAACAGTCAGATGCAAGAGACAGGGCACTTGATCAGGGCTCATGGCTTTCTTCCTGCCTTCTCCCACCAATATTTTTACAGCTGTTGACATATATTGAGTTACATGTGCCTGGGCTCCATCCCCGCGGTACTGTTTCAAAGATCTGTTCACCATAAAGTGTGCTGTTCTCAAGTAAATGACTGACTTCAAGAAAGCACAGTAGTTTAAATGTTACTATAAATATAGGCGCTAAGACATTTTAATTATAATTTTTGAGTTATACAGTGTTCTGTAAGTACACCAGGCATTTACAAAAGAATTTGTGTTGAGCTTTAAGGTACTGTGCTCTCTTGTGGATAAAGAAGTAACTGCAGGTGGCAGTTCTGCAGTTTGCTGGCTGGACTCTTGTTTACTTGTGGTCAGAGGGGCAGGAGGAGGCTGTGGTGTCCTTGGAGGTCTCAATTTGGGACATAGGAATCAATTCCATATATATTTATCGAGCCCCTCTATATGCAAAGTACTGAGCGAGGGTTTTGGTTGCCCTAGAGTTGAGGGGATAAAATCTCCACTTGCCTATTTATAATCTCATGGGAGAGGATGGCCAACAGGTCAATGCAGGAGATAGTAGAAGAGAACACCATGTGGGTGAGTACTGAGAAGGGGCATCTCACTGTCCAGGGGAGGAGGAGGACTTTGGAGAAGCGGGAATACTTGTGCTATGAAGGGTGATGAGAGCCACAAGGCATCTTTGGAAATGAACAAAACCCACATCAGTCCTCAGCGTGGAAGCACATGTCTGGAGCAATCTGTGTGGACTGCCTGGCCTCTGCACATGGCTGGCCTTTTCCAGGATGCCTGCAAGCCCTCTGCTGTGGCTGAGTACAGTGGTGAATGCCTGTAATCCCTGTATGTGAGAGGCTGAGATAAGAGGATCACAAGTTTGAGTCCAATCTCAGTGACTTAGTGAGACTCTCAGCAACTTAGCAAGACCTTGTTTCAAATAAAAAAATAAAAAAGGCTGCAGGGTGTAGCTTTGTAGCATCAAATAATAAGAATCCCCAGTACAATCACCACCATCATCATCATCACCACCATCATCCACTGCTCATAATTAGACTCCAGGGATAGGAGGAGGCCAGTGACCTGGTGGGCTTGAAAACTCAGGCCTTTGGTGGATCAGAAGAAGCTAATTCCTATATCAGATGAGAGGGAAGCCAGCCTGTGGCTCTCTTGTAGTGGTTTTCCTGGAGTAACCCTCTGGATTTTCTTTTGTATGTGTTCCAGTGATGAGGCATTAAGCTAAGGAAAGGAGTCAGACATGGACGGGTACAAAGCTGTTATCTATCTGTATCTTCCCAGATAGCATGCAGATCTACCCTTGCAGCCAGCCACCCATCCATCTAGCCAGCGACCTCTCACCTACTCATCCCATCAATTCATCCATTATCCACCCATCCACATACCCATGCATCTACTCATCCATAAGTTTATCCATTTACCCTCTTATTTATCCATTCATCTACCATCTGCCCATCCTTCTGTCCTCCCATCCTCCCACCTACCCATACCATCCATCCATCCATCCATCCATCCATCCATCCACCCATCCATCCACCCAACCATCCATTATTCACTTACTTACTCACCCATACATTTATCGGCCCATCCATCTGGCATCTCTCCATCATCCCTACCCTGTCCATTCACCTATCATCTCCCTCTTTGTCTATCTATCCTTCTACCTACCCACCCCATCCCTCCGTCCATCCATCTACCCACTTTCTATTTATCTTTCTATTCACCCATAAATGTATCCATCGCCCACTTACTCATCCATCCACCCGTACATCTGTCTATCCATTTACCATCCTTCTAACCATTGCCCCCAGATGTCCATCAGTCCACTTACAATTTGTGAGACTAATAGTAGAGTAGAGGGATTAAAAGCAGGGGGCTCTACAGTCCGATTTCTTGACTTCAGATCCTACCTCTGCCACTTATTAGCATAAACTATATTCTCGGGAAAGCTACATGGCCCATAGGTTAACCTTTGTCACCTCCTAT
The DNA here is from genome assembly GCA_004027655.1 of Graphiurus murinus. Lineage (NCBI taxonomy): Eukaryota > Metazoa > Chordata > Mammalia > Rodentia > Gliridae > Graphiurus > Graphiurus murinus. The sequence continues at coordinate 8,556 of PVLC010000449.1, read as the reverse complement.
AAAATGTGAGAAAATAGCAGAGGACAATAAAGAAAAGTTATGAAAATTAAATTATGTACTTCCTGCAAAGTGCTTAGCACAGTTTTTGATACACAGTGAGGGCTCAGCAAATGATGTGTGTACTGGGAGAGCGCTGTGTGCCAGCCACTGTCCTGCACAACCCAAACAGAATTACTTGGTACTCCAGGCATAGGCTCGAATGGTTTCTCTTTGGGAAAAGGGCCTCTGCCTCATAGCAATGGCTGAGATGGGAGAAGCCGGTACCTAATGACGTGAGCATTAAAGAATGTTTAGGAATAGCCGTTGTATTTGGTTTTTATTGCTGTTTGGGGGGGAATTCCTGTCAATGTGGGCATATTATTTTTTAACATTTAATTATGAAATAAGCATATGATATAGCAAAAAAAAGATGATATTTCTTGGTGAAGTATCGCGTTCTAGATCCTAATTTCCATCTTGACAAAGCTGTTAATTTTAAAGTGCTACTTTTACTGCATGGACTCAATGGCACTTACATTCTAATTCATTCGTTTTGTGACTGCTGGCTTTTTTTTTTTTTTTTTAGCCATTTTTCTTTAGCCATCGTGTGCTGAGGGCCAGCTGTGTACCAGGCACTGGGCCAGGGGCTTTCATCCTAAAGATCTCATGGGAGATTAATATCCCTGGAGGAAAACAGACCAAAATCTCAATAGAGGGTTAGAGTGAAGACAGACTTGAGTGTGATCTTTATCTGTTGTTTGTATTTTGTGAATTTCCTACAAGAATCATATGGCACTTCCATATCATCAGAAAAGCCAACTAAAACCACTCCAGTGAGATTAGAGTGCCTGACCTCACAGAGCTTACAGTCAGGCAGAAAAACAACCATTCATAACGGCTAAAACAAGTGGGGAACATTGAGTCAGCATTTGTGTGTGTGTGTGTGTGTGTGTGTGTGTGTGTGTGTGTGTGTGTGTGTTCTACTGGGGATTGAACCCAGGAGTGCTCTACCTCCAAGCTATACCTTTTTATTTTTTGAAACAGGGTCTTGCTAAATTTCTGAGACTGGCCTTGAACCTGATCCTCCTGTCTCAGCCTCCCATGTTCTGGGATTACAAGCATGCACCACCATGCCCAGCTGAGTCAGCATTTTCTGACTGGCTGGCACTGGAGACCCCTTGGGCACCCATCACCTTGTTGATTCTTGACGCTAGAGTATCCCATTCAAATGGTTTGGGCTAGCATGGCAGGGAGAAGAGGTTCAGCCAAACTGTTTGAGAAGTAGCTGGGATCTGGGCAGCCCTGTCCTCGTCCCGGAGCAGCGGGGGGAGGGGGAGCTTGTAGCATGCGTGGTCATAGAGGCAGGCCATGGAGGTGACCTGGGTCTTGCAGCAGAAGGCTTCTATATGTCTTTCATCCCCGTGTTCCCATTCTGCTGCACTCAGCTTCCCTGCCTGAGGTCCAGGGTGGGGAAGGAGGAAGCACTTGGGCCAACTCCAACTTCCTCATCTGTTTCCTGGGACATGGAGTCAGGAGCTGTGGCCTTAGGTTTGGGGTCTGTAAAGTTGGGAGACAAACAGGGCTCCCAGCATGGATGTCCCATTCACAGTCCTTCTAGAAGTGGCTCTAGAAAAGAGATCATAGGTCTTTTTTAGGGAGAGGAGCAGGCAGTGGAGAGGGAGTGGCAGAGGGCTTAGAACAGAAATGTTCTGGACAGTGCCTCTCTCTTCTGTTTTGCTGGTTTGATATGCTTCTTTGGTCTGGTCACATCGCTTTTGGGGGCTTTCATTTGTTGTCAAATGGAGAATCTCACTTCATTTTATGAGCATCACTTAAGAAAAAGTTAAAGAATTTTGTAAGCTGGGGAGCTTACAAAGACAGTATTTCTTGAAAAGACCTAAAGCCATCAGCTGAGAGTGGTTGTTATTAAGAAATATATATAAAATTGAAACATTTTGTATTTTTAATAATGACCATGATATTAAGCTGCTATAATTACCAGGACTTGATGTTGTGCCAGACACTGAGACACCACCCTGGCCCTTGCCATACCTGTGGAGGGCAGGTGGGTGTTACTGTTACTCCCAGCTCCCTCTGCCTTCAGAACCTGTGGGCTTTCTATGGGTTTTATAACTTCTTAGAGCATGCTAATTTTTTTAAAAACTGATTTTTTATTCTCACCATAATCTCAGGAGAGAGATGGGATCACTTTTTTTTTTAACCCATTTTATAGCTAGGAACAGACGCACTGGTGCCCAAGACCCCACACCAGCTATGTGTTCTTGCTTGCGGGGTCCAGGACAGAGCTGGTCCAGGAGCAGTCAGGGCGGTAGGATGCTCCTGCAACCTGTCCCCTCCTGGCGGGGGTCGTCGGAGCCTCTGGCAGCACTGCTGGTTTCTCTGCCAGTCTCCTGGGATCTTGGCCTCCAGGGAGAAGTGCAAAAGCCTTGTCACAGGGGACCCTGCAGGCAATTCTGCTTTCTGCCCTTTCAGATGACACACTTGCGCTTGTCCCTTTGGTTTAGCCAGAAACTGAAAGTGCATCTTCTCAAATGCAGACTGACATGTTTCTTTTATAAATTCTTGGGCATTACTATTGATTTTTGGCTGAGGATTTTGAAATCCTATCTCTAGGACTCATGAGAATTCCCTGCCGCAGTAATAATGCATTGTCATTCTTAATATCTCCAATCTCTGACACAATATTCATATCAAGCTGCTGAGGAGTGGCGTCAGCACAGCCTTGGGCATGGCGTCTGGGCCTGGGCAGAGCTGGCTGCATAGGGCTGGGCTGGCCCCTTCGCCCCCCTACAGCCTGTTTCCTTGCTGGGAAAACCTCACCTGGCTTACCCCCATTTCAAGGAGCGTGAGATGTCACCATGGAGGAGCTGTTGACTTATACTGAGGCCCAGAGAGGGGCAGGAGGTTGCCCAAGGTTACACAGCAAGTTAGTGGCCCGTGAGCTAGAACCCTGGCCTTCTTTGCTCTTCTCCTACCTAGTAGTTCAAGAGACGCCAGCTCCACACCTACAGAGGTCAGGCATTAACACAAGTGTATAACTGCATGTAAGGGCCACGTATTCAAGCAGAGAGCCCAGGGCCCTTCCCTTGTTACCTTGTTATTCAGGGGACTATATCTGGAGCGTCCCAATTTTCTGAGTTTTTAAGAGAAGTCTCAAATCCAGATTTTAATATAAAATGTCTTGTTTTTAAAATGTTAACAACTAATTGCAAAGTGTGAGTGCACACAACACACACACACACACACACACACACACACACACACACACACACACACAGAGTCCTAAAACAGCCACAGCTGAGGGCTGAGGGTGGTACAGGCCATGTGTGATGCCGCAGCCACACCTAGAGCACCCTCTTTCAGTCCATGTGTCTGGACACCTTGACTTCCGCCTAGCCCAGGCACCTTCCCTCAGCTCCTCTAGTCCCAGCACAGGATCGAGGGACTGTCCCCTTCCCCTCCTGCCTTCTCACCCACCGGAGCTCACTGTGTTCCCGAGATCTCCCCGTCCTCCGTGGAGACGCTGCAGCTCTCCCAGCCAGCTCCACTCTCCGGGTCCCAGCTTGCTCACTCCGTGTTCCGAAGCATGTGCAGAGGTGACCCCTCTCTGGCTGGCTTGTCCTTTGTCTTGCTAAGGAAGCAGAGCTACCAGTTTGGCCCCAGGAGCTGCCAGGCGCATCACTGAACAGTTTCCCACCGAGGGAGTGTTTTCTAGTTCTTGGAATTAGTGTTGCTTAGACTATCAAAGTAAAAGGACCATGTCCTCAATAGATAGATTATGCCCCCACAGTAAGCAGATGTGTGTGTATTTGTTGGAAGGTGGAGATGGAGTTGTGTTTTGAGGTGCTGATAGGACCTGATGCCCTGCAGCTTGCAAAAGTGACTGATGGAGGCTTTTTAGAACTTTTTGGTGGAAAAGCATATGGTTGGGTGTTTGAAAATAGTCAAAACATGCTGTTTTCCTAGGTGCAAAATCAGTTTGTCAAAACAATATGAAGTTGTGAGCCGGAAGGAGGGTGGTGAGAACCATGCCTCTTGCCTGTTGTCCCAGCGTGAAGACCTTCCCTCCAGGACCCACCTGGAAATGGCATGGGGATTGCTCTTCCATTTGGGACAGATGAAGATGGAGCGTTCAGCTGGGGAGGGGCGGGGGGCTTGTGTTCCATCCCCCATCTGTATCTCTAGCCCTGAACAGCTTCCTGCAGACCCCCTAGGAGCAGCAGGAGAGCTCGCCCTGATGGGGGCTACTCCCTCAGCATATGGCGTTGACTCTTGCCAGCAACTTGGTCAGTAGGGAGCAGCCCTCAGAGGTAGACTGGAGGGCCAGCCCACCCCACAGCTCATAGACAGAGGGAGCTAGGAAGCCCCTCTCGCCCTCCTGTCCTGCTCCTTCCTCCACTTCCTCCCGTCCTCAGGCAGTGTCCTCGGTGCCACACTAAGGCTGGCACCCCAGTGGTCCCAGAGTAGTTGGTAGTGGGCACTGAGAAAGCCCAGGAAGAGCGTAGGGAGGGCACTGACATGAGGTTTGGTGGAGAGAAGGGCTTGGATTCTGGCAGGGCCGTGGACCTTTGACAGAACTCCGAGCCTCTGCTTTCCTTGTGGAAGACAGCCAGTGTGGTTCAAACTACAGGCTGCGACCCATTCGCAAATCATAGAATCAACTTAGTCACAGCCAACAAAAAGAAAAAAGGAGTGAGTCAGGGCCGGACAAGAAATGGAATGGAAGGCAATTTAATAGAATGGAGGAGAAGCAAAGCATAGGAAAAGCAAAGAGAAAGAAGATGCCAAAGTTCACCAGGGCCAGTGCACCAAATGTCACATGGATATGTATCCGAGTGTGCCACTAGATCGCGATGATGGTATTTTCTTGCTCTAGGTTGCAGTTTTTAAAATGTGAAAGGCAGCCGGGTGTGATGCCACACACCTGTAATCCCAGTACGTGGGAGACTGAGACAGGAGTATCAAGGGTTCGCAGCCAGCCTCAGCAACTTGTGAGGCCCTTTGCAATTTAGTGAGACCCTGTTTCAAAATAAAGAATAAAATAGGGCTGGGGGTGTATCTCGGAGGTAGAATGCCCCTGGGTTCAATCTCCAGTAACACACACACACACACACACACACACACACACACACACCAAATGAAAACAAAACAAATGTGAATCTCACTAGTTGAATTGACCTTGGGAGAGTTATATAATCTCACCATCGTTCAGTTTTCTCACCTGTATAATGGGAATAATGGTGATGTTCCATACCGGGGGTGGGTATGAGGATTAGATGATCAACTCCAGGTAAAGTGTTTAAAACATCAGGTACATTGTGCATGCCATGTGTTGGCTGTTAATGCTGGTACATCTCTATACTCTGTTACATACACAATGAGGTAGATGCCAGACCTGTCATTTTTCTGGGCTCCAAAAAGGAGAGAAAACAGAGTCCCCAGTGCCTGGAGTCTCAGACAGTCTACTGGGCGTGGGGAGGTTTGGAGGAAGCCCTTGCCCCTGAACAGAATCTCTGCCCCCTGGGTGTGTGCCCGGGGACCCCTGGCTCCCGCCTGCAGCTTCTGCCAGTTCCACCCGTCTCATGTGGCTCCCAGAACCATCTCTCCTGTCTGCTCCACACTGGGCAGAACCGAGAGCCACTGGGCTGCGGGAATCCACAGCCCGGATGGATCTGCGTCTGCCACAGACTGAGCATCTCCTTCTAGTTGGACAGTTTGCGCCTTTGAGCCCCAGGGCTCCAACCAAGTAGACACACATCTTTGAGGGTTACTACTTCTCCCATCCTCTTACTTTTTTAAAAAAATGATGTGAAATAGGTCTGTGAAGATGTGTTTAAAAAGGAAAAAGCCAGAAGTGGAAAAGAAATGAAAAATTGTAAATGGCTTCCAGGTCAGGTGGCGCTGTGGTGATCAGGACCTCAGGGGGCTCCGGAGCCTCTAGAAAGGGCAGGCAAAGGAGGTTGACACCCACGCCTTCCCTTGGGCTGGGACGGCAGGGCTGGGCAGAGGTGCCAGAGGAGTTGCTGGTGGGAGCAGTGGCTGTGAGGAGCAAGGTCGTTGGTTGGGTGTCGGGGAGGCTTAGTGCCTCCCCGGCAGTGCTGCCTGCTCCTCCCACCCCGCCTTCCGTCTCTCCCCTCTCCTTCTCCCGAGGTGCAGATGGCCACATTTGCAGGTTAACTGGAACAGCTGGAGATGCATTATTAGTTTCCTGCTGCTCCTTCATATTTGCTTGGATTTTTTTTTTAACAGCAACATAATTTACAACTAGTACACTGGTGTCAGAGCTGGCATGTTCTAAATCCGCATCAGATTTATGTAATGCCGTTGCTTATCAGTGAATGAAGTCATAATTATTGCTTTGTACCATTAAATAGCATAAATATATAAACTGTTATACAAATTGCAGCAAACGTTTCCTCTGGGGAGCTCTAGACCAAATTTTAATGTCGTGCATTTGTCTGGGATGGCAGTTTCTATGGTATATAATAATGTTGATAAATTTTACTGTAGCAAGTGACATTTTAAAGCATTAATTTTGGTACTAAAAAAAAATCCTCAAGAATGCTCAGACTGAATGGGGAGGTGCTCTGAAGGCCGGCTAGGTGAGGTTGGGTGTGGGGGTGCTCCAGGGTGCAGTGGGTGCTGCGTGGCACCTCCTGGCACTCCTCTCCACAGGAGATCACCCCTCCTCCCTCAGCTCCCCATGGAAGGCAGTGGATACATTTTCCATGGCAATGATGATAATTAATTTCAAAAAATTCAAATCGATTCATTTCTGCCTTAAATTTGAAGTGTGCAAGGGAAGGTGGAGGGAGGGCATGGAAAACGCACAATTGGTGGGGATGGTCCTCATCGTAACCTCCTTCCCAATTATGTAAATTCTGTGTGGGGTGAAAAAAATCCCCATCCTAATTAGAGATGCAACACCTGGCCTCAGACGATGTTTCAGATGCCAGGCGTGCAGTTGCATAGCCTCCTAAAGCCATTATCGTCAAGAGCGACTTTTGCTGGAAGCCCCAGGACAGCACATGGCATTTACCTGGTGTGCTCTTTGGAGAGCTGGTGGCCAGGGCGGAGGGCTGGAAGGAGGGCTTCACCTTCTGCCTTCAGGGGGTGTGGGGCTAGAGATGCTTTTCCAGGGCCCACTTGCCGTTCTGGAGCCCACTCCAGAGACCAAGAGCATGACTCAAGCTCCTGCCCCTCCCAAGCCTGGGCCTTGGCAAGCTGGAACATTCCCTGAGAGACTTTGTCACCAGTGCGAGTTGCAGGTTTCGTTTTCTTTCTTGCATTTCTGACTTCCGTTGTAAGAGGCTTAGAGTGCCTGCCTGGGTGAGCATCCTGGCACCTTTGTGTTAGGTAATGCCTTGGGGCTAATTCTGGCTATTGGACTGTGAGTAGAAGTGACCTGTGTCACTTCCAGGCTGGCACATTTAACCGCCAGAGAGGAGCCCTCCAGAGTTCTCTCTCTCCCTGGGATTCTGGGACTATCGGTGTCAGAGATGAAGGGTGCTCTACCACCATGAGCAGAGCCCCCTACAATGGACTAGAAGGACAAGTGAAAGATAGACCTTTGTTGTTTACAGCCCTTGAGGTTTGGGGCTATTTGTTACCATAACATATCTTACCTTATCCTGGCTAATACATGTCTCTTGATTCCTTCAAACATCATGGTTTTCTGCAGGGTACTAAGAATGTTAGCTGGAAAGGATATCAAGTAGATAGCAATTTTACTCATTACTGGCAGTGAGCAAAACAGGCTCAGAGAAGTTAGGTAACTTTCCTAAGGTCTCACAGCATACAGGCATACCTGCCTCCCATTTACACATCTCATGCTCTTGCTTTGCTTTGCTTTGCTTTGCAGCAGTCACAGACTCAACAGAGGTCACAAGCTCTGCTTGAGGTCATCAAGCAGACAGGGTGGTGTTGTGGAATATAGGATAATAGGGAGTGTCAGGGAATATTCTAACTACACTGGAATTCAGCTTTTTGCCCCCAGCCTATCCACTCTGGAGTTCGCTTCTGCACCACCTAATGAGATAGCTAGCTTCCAGGGAGATATTTCTTTAGCTGCAACATATACTCATTGTGACTGTCTCACAATATTCTGCCCTTGAGTTTAAACCTTGAACTTTGTAATGAAATTCTCCCATGCCTATTCCTTTATATCCTCCATCTGATAAATACCTTTAGGCTTAGGAATGGGAACTGGTGTTTGCTGCCCCTAGTACCTTATCCCTGAGTGACCTTGTAAGTGATCGAATCCCACCTCCTCCTTTCACAAATGAGGGCTCTGAGTTCAGAGAGGGGAGTGACTTACCTATGGACACCCCACGGATAGTTTCTTTTTTTTTTTTTTTTTTTTTTTTTTTTTGCGGTACTGGGGATTGAACTCAGGGGCATTCTACCTCCGAGCTATACCCCCAGCCCTATTTTTTTTTTTTTTTATTCTTTATTTTGAAACCGAGTCTCACTAAGTTGCGGAGTGCCTCACTAGGTAGCTGAGGCTGGCCGCGAACCCGGATCCTCCGGTCTCAGCCTCCCGAATGCTGGGATTAC
>PVLC010000448.1:201836-215599 GCA_004027655.1 Graphiurus murinus | reverse complement strand
CGGTACTGGGGATTGAACTCGGGGGCGTTCTACCTCCGAGCTACACCCCCAGCCCTGTTTTTTATTCTTTATTTTGAAACCGGGTCTCACTAAGTTGCGGAGTGCCTCACTAGGTAGCTGAGGCTGGCCGCGAACCCGGATCCTCCGGTCTCAGCCTCCCGAATGCTGGGATTACAAGCGTGCGCCACCACGCCCGGCTCTTTTTGTTAATTTTTAAAAGCTGGGGATTGTCCAGAAAAAATACTTAATCCAAAAGATTTTTGTAATTGTTAACGGAAACTTGAGTTGAAGCAGTGTTTGGCTGTCTCTTCCCCGATGTGTATATGGTACTAGGATGCTCATAGGAAAGTTTCCCCTTCAGTTTCAAGTAGTTCTTCCATTCACTGTTTGGCTGCTAGTATAATGCAACCCAGTAACAGTGTTTTCTCCTTTTGACTCTACTTATTTGGGGAGACCACATTTTTTACTAAGATAAGAGCAAACTTTAAAACTTAACTAATGCTGTGTTCCTCTTAGAATCCCAATTGTGGTTTCTGGATTGAAATTTAAGTATGTTCCTATGGAAAGACTTGGAATTAGTTAATATGGAAGTACAGCTGTTGCAACCAGATAAATCTCCATTCATGAAATATGGGAGGGAAAATGAGGACTACATTTTTTCTTAAGAGAAAATTACTGCATTCTCATTACAGGGAAATTTTAGTTCACCATTCATTCCTGTGCCACCACTCAGATCAGCTTCTGGCCTTCCTAGTTAGGTCGACACAGGCTGAATGCATTTGTGGAGTGGAAACAGAAGGGATTTCAGTCCAGGCTAACCTGATTGCTGACTTCATTTAGAGGAGAGGGAAAATGCTCTTGGAGCTTCTGTCTGGTTTGGCAGAACTCTGCATAGTTTAATATTTTCATTATTCAATTTTTTAAAAAAAAATGTATTTTCTGACTCAAAGAATATTATGCATATAGCCTAGGACCTACATTTTAACCCTACAGTCTATTTTTCATGACAGGAAATAGAATGTAAAGGATACTAATGGGTCAGGTATCATGACTGAGAAGTCTTCAAGAGTGTGTAAGAGCTGGGGGGCCAACCGTGATGAGGGCAAGTCTCTCCATTGGGTCTAGAATTCCTGACAGCAGAAACTTAGATAGTGGTGGGAGGCCTGGTTAGGGAGTTAGAAATTTGCTGGTGAAAGGGCTTTTGTATTGCTGTCTCCTCCCTTAAGTGGCAGCAGCTGCTGTCCTCTTCTTCTTCTTCTTTTTTTTTGTTCTTCTAGGAAAGTTTAAGAAAAAAGAAGCCTACTTCCCAGCCACAGGGAGATTGCAAGTCAGGCTTTGGCAGCAACTATGTTGCGATAGTGTGGTATTGCTGTGTTTGGGAGTTAAAAACTGATCCTTTGTATGTATGTGGTTTTGAGTCAGACTCTGCTGGGGAAGAGATCCTCCTCTGAAGCAGGAGGATTTTTTTAAGGTGAAAATAGGATCTAATTAGAAATCTAATTCCATTCTGTTTTGAAAGAAAACAAGATCAGCTTTTCCTTAGTGATTTGTATGCTATTTAAAAAGTTGTGTTAGGTACTGAGTAAATAAATCTAGTTGGGATATAAACTGAATTGTGACTCAGGGTTGTATTATGTTGTGAAGCAGAATGTGGTGACACTGTACCTTGTTCTTGTATAACTTTAAATCACCTGTAGGAGTCAGGACCTAGAGGGGGTGGGTTAGAAACAACTTACTTAAAGCATGGTGTTTGGCCCTTGTTTTCAATAGTAGTGATGATGAGCATCAATCTAATAATAAACTGCAGACACTTAACTGAATGTTAATACCAGGTACTGTTCTAAGTACTCTATATGTGTTAATGTATTTCTTACACCTAGATAATTTTTTTTTTTCTTGTGGTACTGGGGATCGAACCCAGGGACATTCTTCCTCAGCTATACCCCCAGCCCTGTTTTATTTTCTATTTAGAAACAGGGTCTCACTAATTTGCATAGGACTTTGCTAACTTGCTAAGGCTGACTGCAAACCAGCCACCCTTCTGTCTTAGCCTCCCAAGTACTGGGATTACAGGTGTGTACTACCACACCCAGGTCGATTAAACTTTTTTTGGTACTGAAGTTTAAGCCCAGAGGCATTCTATCTCTAAATTAACACCCCCAGTGGTTTTTATTTTTTAATTTGAAACAAGGTCTCCCTAAGTTGGGGTCCTCCCGACGAAGGGGGCCCCTACCCCGATCTCCCTGGAGCTTCTACCCCGAAAAGGGGGTTCCCCGAGGAAAAGGAAGGTTGCACCGCAGTGAACACACGACAGGGACTGAGCATCAGAGGACTCATCCATTTATTACACGAGGGGCAAAGAGTTATATAGAGCAGAGCGAGAGGAGTGTCTCCTTGCAGGGCCAATCAGGGTAAATGTCATCTTGGTCATGCCTCTTTGGCCCAGTCCAAAAGCTGATCACGCGCTGATCACACTACCAGGGACCTATCAATGTCTTGATCACGCTGAAGAGATATCCCTCGTCCAATCCTGGTCTCTGGTAAACACTCTCAGGCCTCCACCCTCGCCACTTCCCCTCTGCGCCATCTTTGATGCCTTTTTTCCTTTCCGTCGGGCGGGGCTACCACCTTCTCTCTGGGGATCTTTCCCCACACCTAAGTTGCTGGCTGGCCTGGAACCTGTGATCCTTCTGTCTCAGACTCCCAGACTGGAATTACAGGCAAATACCACCACGTCTGACTCAGATAAATCCTCCTATCCCTATGTTTCAGTTAAGGAAACATTCGTAGAGAGATTAAGTAACTTGCCCAAGACCACTTGGGTACTAAGCAGCAGAACTACATTGTATTGTCTCTCTTTCAAGAATGATCTAGAAATGCTGTAAGGAAGCTCATTTAAAAAATCCTAGTTGAATGGGATTCTGAGCTAGGCTGGGTTGGAGATTTGAACCCTGCATTTGAGGTTTGGTGTTGAAAGATTCTTGAATGGAAGACTCTTCTGACTTTTTTTTTTTTCTCTGAATGACATGGCTGTTTAGCTCATAGAGGAAAGCAAGATTTTAGAGTTCATAGTAGTGGCTTTAACAATTTAAGAGTTCCAATGAAGTGAGGTAGTGAATACATAGTATATCGAGAGCTTCACTCTCTAGCTGAACATTGAAGAGATAGACAGGTGCAACAGAAGGTATGCCCATCATCAATAAAAATGCTTCCTCTGAAATGTAGAGGATGTTAATTGTTTGGAGCCTTTTCTTGTCAAAACAATGTTTTACATGGCTGTTAGGGTGCCAGCCAGTTTAATCTCCAGGGAAGCTGAAGCGAGCCTCATTTATACTTCCCCTTTGAATTGAGTTACTTGTGGCCATTGTCCTCGTGCATTGTCCTCCTGAGGCCTTGGCTTCTGCAGCTGTCCCCACCAGTCATCTGTTACATGATTAGAAAGCCAGAGTGAATGTCGGTTCTCCTTCTCATCTCTTAGCTGGGACCATTTTATGTTCTAAGAATGTTTAAGGATTAGATGGTCATAATTTTCATGATTAGCCTGTGTGTATAGAGATTTAACATTCAAGCAGTGTCTGTATCTGGCCTGTTCTTCCCAAATCACCTCCCTTACACAATTAAGAAAATTCAATAGATTTTTACAACTTTTAGGTGTTTGTCCGTGTTGGTTTTTCTTTTTTCATAACAATTTTGTTTTGACTCAGAATTATTTTTGTTCAAAAGGCTGAAATTGTCACACCTTTGTTATTTTGTTATTCTTTTTTGTGCGTGTATATTCTTTTCCTTTGCAGTTACCTTTATGGCATTAAAGAAATGTCAGTTATAAATGTTGCATGCTCACTATACAAGACACAGTGCCACAAAGCATGTTTGTTCATTACTAGAAGTAAATGGACTTGGAGAAATTACTTATTCCATCGAATAAGTTACATGCCTCTACTTGTTGAATTGGCAGTTGTCCAATTTAACAGAAAATCTCAGAAACTTCACATATATGCTTCAGGAACTAGTCTTACCAATTGACTTGCTTTGCTAGTTAAACTATACCACATCTCCTCAGGATATCTGATCTTGTACTGAACCTGTTTCATTGCTGGGTCTCTTGAGTGACTGAGTGAACTAACCTGTTGAATGAGATTCTTTAAATTGACTTTTTTTTTTAAGAGGTGGTCTATGACATGGTCTTTTTAGATTTAGACTTTTTTTTTTTAATTGAAAGTCAGGTATTTCATAGTTTCTTAAGACTTCTCTTTAGTTTGTGATAGATTAACCGTATTTTTATCACTGGTAAGCTTTTTTATTCTTTCATCAGTATGTAATTATAGTGACTATTTATTGAGCACTTCCTGATACCACCCTTATGATAAGCTTTGTAAATACACAGTCTCATGGGATTGTCAAAGTAACTCATGAGTAAAATCAGATGTTATTATATTTTGTCCATGTAGTTCAGGTCTGTATTAAATTACAAAAAATGATAAGTAGCGGGGATGAGGATACACACTGATATGTGCCACTGAGTTTTGAAATATTCTTGTTTTTCTTTTTAAAATTAAAGAGTGTAATAGAAATCCGTCCAGTTTAATATGTGATGTATTTGAGGATATTCTTGTAATACTGAGAGCATTCTTGAAGAGAGGTTCTGTCTTTTATGGAATCCTCCTTCAGACTTTAATGTCTCCCACTGCATGAAGGCCAAGCTCCCTATGAAGCCTGTAGTGCCCTAATTAACTTGTTGCCCTCCAGCTTAGCTTGTGCGTGCTGCCCTCACCTGCTCTCATTCTCCGGCTTTGCTTTAGCTGTACAGAGCCCAGCCTGCCCTGTGTAGCCCGCAACCCCCTGCGTCCCACAGTTTGCTATCTCTCTGCCTTTGGGTATACTTTGACCACTTGTTCAGCTCTTATCCCCTATGACTCTTGCTTCATAGAGCTTTCTTGACAAGCTGACAAGCTTTTTCTTTACATGGAGTTAATCTTACTGCCTTTTTATATACTTTTTTTTTTTCTTTTACCTATCCTTTTCCTTACTCATGTAAGTAGAGTCAAAATCTTTGGCTACTGCATTCATGTAACAGTCTCACAGTAAATACTTTGTTAGGTTAGCATAATAAGCCATTGCTGCCTTTTTTGAGAAGCTTTTATTTAGAACCAGGGAGTCTTTGCCTCACTTTGTTGCAGGAGGTGACGCATGACTCTGGGTACTTTTTATCTTACTTTGATGCCCATGTCCCTGAACTCAAGGACAATCCAGCCATAATCATCATTCTACCCTCTTCTAAGCACAGAGGCTGTGGCTGACATGGCAGTACATAGCTGTTTGTTGAGCCAACTGATTATAACATAATTGTATTGTGAAGGCTGAACAAAAATTCTCCTCTGCCGCCCTGATACCTGTTGCTAGGCCTCCTAAACGGTGGTTCTGAAGGTTTTTGATATCACAGAAGCTTTAAAGAATCTTCAGATACAGTAATTTGATTACAATACTAGGGGTCAGTGCAGTGCTGAACTTATATTTGTGGACCCTCGGTGTCCTTGATCCTTGATTCTAAGTCCTGCTGTTGTAGAGGTTCCAGGGTTGCCAGTCTTCACTTTTCTCAGAGGGGAACCAGAGGGTGAGGATCATGGTGAGAGATAATGACAAGCATTCGTGTGATGCTCCCCAACCTCCAGATATTGTCACATACACTATCTGGCACTTAATCTAATATTATTATGCTTTTAATACAGTTGCTTTATTTCTGTTATATAAATGAGTTAGTTAAACCTTTACAATAGAAAAATTACAGCCAGGCTTGGTGGCGCATGTGTGTAATCCCAGTACTTAGGAGATTGAGAAAGGAGGATCACAGGTTTGCGGCCAGCCTCAGCTATTTAGTGAGACATTTCACAACTTAGCAAGTTATTATTTCAAAATAATAGGGCTGGAAGTGTAGCTCAGACTGCAAAAAGATAAAAGAAAAGAAAAATCACTTTCCTGTATATTTGTACATAGATCTAAAATGGTTCAACAGAAATTCATTCAAGGCTATTTCAAGTGAAATAATAACCTACAGAGCTTTATATACCTGTTTTGTCAGATGGCTTTATCTCCCCATTGAGGAGTATAAGATGCACAGCTGCAATAAAGTAAATATTACAGATGATACATTTGGGGGGGCTTGATATTGAGATACAAGGCAGAGCATCATGGCATAAGGGTGCGGTGGAAAGCTGCTTAGCTCATGACAGGAAGGAAAGGGGGGAGAGGAGGAAGGGGGTGGGGACAAGGTACAGTCCCCAAGGGCACGCCCCCAAGGACCCCCTCCTTCAATCAGGTCCTTCCTCCTGGAGTTCCCAGTCATCCTTCCAATTACTATCCCATTGATGAGGTCAGAGCCTTTGTGATCCAGTGACTTCTCAAAGCCCTACCTCTGAACCTTGTGTCATTGGGACCAAACCTTCAACACATGAGCTTTTGGGGGATACCCCAGATCCAACCATGATACATATATACATACATAGATATGTGGGTATATGTTTGTGTGTGTATACATATATATACATAATATGTGTGTGTATACATATATATATATATATTTTTTTTTTTTTTTTCCACCTTTTTGAGAAGTCTCACTGTATTGCCCAGAACTGTCCCGAACTACTGGGCTCAAGTGAATCCTTTTGCCTCAGCCTCCTCAGTAGCTGGGACTACCAGTGTGTACCCACATCTGCCTTATTGTACTCTTGTATAATGCATTGCAGTGACTGATGTTTCTTGGTATATATAACAATCTTATAGAATAAGGGAAAATGTAATTGAACAGTAACTAAAGAAAAGTGGCCAATACAGAAATATAAAATGGTGAGGAAAACTCTTTCCCTTCATTTTGGTGATGGGAAAAGTAGGTATGAATATTTCTTGTAGAGTGGCGACTCCAGTACTTCTTTCAAAGAAAGTTATCTGGTGCCTTAATTTTCCTGTACTTGCTTGTGGGTATTGAGAGATAGCCACCAACAAAGTGAGGCCCAGTCACTCAGGTGAGGTGATGTCTTATAATCTAATCCTCCATGATTAGTTGGCACAACTTTGTGGAAAAGAGGAGGTACAGTTCTGCATGTTGAGTGTAGCATTGTGTGGGTACCAGGTACCCTGTTGTAATGGAATCCAGTCAGCACATTAAAAACCCATTGCACTGGTGTGGCAGAAAGTTTCTTTGTTAAAGATGCTGCTAAGGCCTGGGGGTGTGGCTTAGTGTTAGAGCACTTGCCACCATGTGCAAAACTCTGGGTTCGATCCCCAGTACCACCCAAAATAAAAAGATGCTGATGGTGTAGATCCTGACAAGGTTTAAAAATATATATAGTGAAGCAATTCTTGTGATGTTAAAAGTAGTGTCAACGGTAGATAGAAACTCACTTCGCAGTATTTGACATCGGCTCCTTTGTTTCTTTGTTTGAATGGATGTGAGAAAACAACCCGGCAATTGATTTCAAACCAGAACTTTGTTTTTAAATTAAAAATTGTCTAATGATAGCTTTTGTAAAATTCTGAGTAAATCAAATGCTTTTTCTTAGGGTAAACATCTGTTACTGAAACTACTCCATTCGAATAACTCTTTTGGGCATATTTTGTGTTGGTAGTATGATTTTGATTTGATGTGATCTAGGAGTCATAAACTTTTATAGGAAAGTGTGTGATGGTTTAAAGTAATATTTTACAATGTAGTTTTTCAAAAGATTTATTTAGACTAGGCTATCATTTTGAAGTGAAACCTTTAGTAATTAGCAAGGTCCTGTGGGCTCCTAAAATTGTTAACTTGTGAATTTATTCAAAGCCCCTATATATGTTCCCTTCTCTTTGGAATTAAGAAGCATCAATGAAAAGTAGTTGCTGGCCTGTAAACTTGATGTGTTTCAATGGTCTGTTTATTCTTTTCAGTTAAAAAGTTCATTTTTCAGGTTTATAGAAGTTTCTACATAAATTTTGGGATGTGCATCCTGGAATGATTTTTTTTTTTCCTGTTGTATTCTCATGATAATTTTCATGTCATTGGGCTTAAATGAACCTGGAGAATTAAAACCAACTATGCCATATTATCACCACTAACCTCCTATCTCACAAATCTGCCATTTGGGCTTTCAGCAGTTTCACATCAAAAGTTGTGAATGAAGCTTAAGTAAATATGTTTATTTTGTGCTGGCTGCTGGCCAGGAAATCTGCTGTAGCAGCTGAACATTTTTTTTTTTCCTTCTCCCTAACTCCTGCTGGGTGAACCATCACTGTGACAGGTAAATAGTGTTCCTCAATAAAGCTTGAACTCCCTCCCACTTCATTTCTTCAAGGCTGGTGAATGTAGGAATTGTCTTGCTTGGAACCCTATTGATTAGGTCACTGCTTGCTGTACTGAAAACAGAGCTGCCCAGGGGCCATCTCACTGCAGGGGATTTGCTAAAGCCTGTGTGAAAGGGCCACGTGGGGGTCTCGAGATTACCTTATGAACAGGAATCAGTTTGGGCAGCAGAGCACATATTAAGGACCTATTAACTTCTGCAGGCTTCTCTTTGAGTTGGAAAAGTGCTTGGGAGCAAAGGAATAATAAAAGGAAATTATTGCCAAAGCCACAGAGGGTACATCTTGCCATATCTCTGTGGGTGCATCCGTTGAATTGCAAATTTATTTCCTGCTGGGTCATCCGCCTTCTTTAGAAGTCTTCTTTAAAAGGTCAGGAGAGGGGGGTTTGAAAATCATTACGTAATGTTGATTTTTTCTTGAAGAGTTGATTCTTCATAGCATTGGGATAAAATTAACAAAGAACTACCCTTATTTTTAAAATACCCCCCCACAAGCAGTCTATGGTCCTTGCAGAAGTGTGGGAAAATGCAGACTATTGTAAAAACAAAAAGCAATTGCACTCCCTAGAGCACTGTTGAAAAAAATTTTAACTTGCCTGTAAGGGCACTCTGCTAAAGTTTTTAAAAACTGACATGAACTACATATACTATTATGTTGATAGCATTTAATATATACACAACCTTTTCTGATTTTAAAATATTCTTAAAGAGTGATTTGGGGTAATATGGTATGCCATCACTGAGATAACCTGTAATTTGTATAACATACAGTTTTTGCACATAAAAATTATAGTTTCCTGGCTTATGTGCAGTATCTCTTTAGCCCTAGGAATAAATTCTGGGAAGTAAAATTACTAGGTCAATACGTATAAAAATTTAAAAAGCTATTAATACAAATTGCATTTCTGATCAGAAATAAAGGTCCCATCAGCAGTTTGCTCATTTCTCTGCCCTTTTACTGCTAGCAAATATTTGTTTGTAAAAATGAAAGCCAAAATATTTCCAATTTTGTGAGTGAAAAAAAAATCACCTTAATTAAGGAACTGCCATAATTGGAACAATAATTGTTATTGTGTGTTGGGAAAATCTGAATTTTATAAACCAACCCTTGGGTCAGTAATCTCGGATTTAACTTACTTTCTTCAGCTTTTTGTCCCCAGTAGCATCTTCAGGCTCATTTCTTTACATTAGCTTTTTTTTTTTTTTTGCGGTACTGGGGATTGAACTCAGGGGCATTCTACCTCCGAGCTATATCCTCAGCCCTATTTTTTTATTCTTTATTTTGAAACCGAGTCTCACTAAGTTGCAGTGTGCCTCACTAGGTAGCTGAGGCTGGCCGCGAACCCGGATCCTCCGGTCTCAGCCTCCTGAATGCTGGGATTACAAGCGTGCGCCACCACGCCCGGCTTACATTAGCTTATTTTTTTTTTTTTTTTTTTTTTTTTTTTTGCGGTACTGGGGATGGAACCCAGGGGCATTCTACCTCCGAGCTATCCCCCCAGCCCTATTATTTTTTTATTCTTTATTTTGAAACCGAGTCTCACTAAGTTGCGGAGTGCCTCACTAAGCAGCTGAGGCTGGCCGCGAACCCGGATCCTCTGGTCTCAGCCTCCCGAATGCTGGGATTACAAGCGTGCGCCACCACGCCCGGCCATTAGCTTATTTTTTAAAAGAAGTCAGTGTGTCCCATGTACCAAATAAATGTTCTGGGGGGGGGGCAACACAAACCTAAAATGGGGTCTTATTTTCCATTTTTCCTGGTTAAGTACTACTAACTCTATAAAATCATAAGTTTAAGATGAATTTGTGGTTCTAGCTGCTGTGGGGCTATTCAAATAAAAATAATCTGACTTTTCTTTTAAAACCAAGAATTCTCTTTTTCTTTGCTTAGTGATTCTCATAAATCCACTATGCTATATTATTAATACTCAGCAGTTTAGTGACTGAATTAAAACAAATTATCTTCTTCATGGGGTAGTTTGAGAATAGATTTATCAGATTTGTTTTCAGGCAATAAGCAATTCTTTGGTAGCTAACTCTTGTTAAGAACTCAGAAAAAGATCAGGAATGGTGGTGAAGGTTTGTAATCCCAGTACATGGGAGGCTGAGACAGGAGGATCACAGGTTTGCTGCCAGCCTCAGCTACTTAGTGAGGCCCTCTGCAACTTAGTGAGACTCTGTTTCAAAATAAAGAATAAAAAATAGGGCTAGGGATATAACTCAGAGGTGGAGGTGGAGGTAGAAGGCCCCTGGGTTCTATCCCCAGTTCCGGGAGGTGGGGGGAAGGAAGGAGGAGGAGAAAGAACTTAGAAAAGACTATGAGGCAGATAAAAGACACATAATGGGGTAAAGAACTGTTAAAGAAAGAAAAAGAACAAAGTGACAGTTTAAGTTAATTTAGGTAAGAGGTTCAATAATTAAATATTAAAATAATGTTTGGATCGAGGCAGAGTGCTACATTTGAGCAAATCCAGTCCAGGTATTATGAGATGATTATATAGATTTAAATAAGCTGAGGTGATCTCATTGAGCAGCCCTTGAAAAAAACACTCACAAATAAATATTCTTCCTTGGCTTCATATCCTGGTAACTCATAAAACTTTAGTTTTGAGTTTAATTTACCTATAAAATGATGAAAGGTAGGAGGACGTATGTAGGGAAAATAAACCCATACATGTTTTCTTCAGCATTTGGATGGAGAAGAAAATTCACAGATCCTTAAGACACAGACTGTCTTCCTTCCTGTGCCATGGGGGGACTCATTGTAAAGAATACAGTACTGATGGATGCATCTTTAATCATCTGGAAGTAAGAAACCCATTATTTTTCTAAACCAGACAGTAGTTGTCTGTTTTAATGGAACAGTTGGTTGATTACAGCTCTTGAGGGCTTTATTTCCGAATGCATACTTCCCATTGATATTTGAATTCTAGCTTTAGGGATTGTCATGAGTCAGAGAGTCAAAGAATATAGAGTAGGCATCTGAGGTTGATGAATTTATTTTGGTAGTAGTTTTGTAATGTTACAATCAGTTTAACTAAAGGAAATAGGTTTTCTTATATCAGATTTCCACAGCCTGAGTGCTTACAGTTTGTTGAATGCTTAGAAATTAATTCTTAACTTACAAATGCATAAGGAAATCTTTGGTATGTTATGGTGCAGCCTATCAAATAGAACTGAGAGTTCAGGATCTGCCTGTGTTTTCTCTTTCAGTACAGAGAATGGTGCTTTTTATCTCCAGTGAAAGGAATAAAATAGTATCTTGTGGAAGTTAAGGAAAGGTCTTTCCTGTCTTTTACTGTCAAATGTATGTTGGCTTTATGGAAATGAGAATTAGGTTTAAATTGCCAAATCCCATATATAGAAAACATCGCACAGGTTGAAAATAACTTTACTAGTTAAAAAATAACTTTACTAGTTAGATGTTTTGAAAGTTAAAGGAACCTCTGAGATATAAACAAAGGAAAAGTTAACTGTAGTAAAAAAAAATAATGTTGACTACATAATCTTTACCTAAGGGATAATTAGAAACACTAAAGCACTTCCAGGCTTCACGTGCTGTTTGTAAATTTTCCTGTGACTTTATTATTATTGTTATTTATAATAATAGCAATAATTATAAAGGGTCTCACTAAGTTGCTGAGGCTTGTCATGAACTTCAGTCCTCCTGTCTCAACCTCCTAAGTATTAGGATTAGAGACATGCGCCACCATGCCTAGCTTGCTGTGATTTTTAAGAAAACCTTGATGAAATATTTTTAATTTGAATTATAGATTTTTGAATTGATATATTTTATGTTATTAGTAAAAAATGTAGGGGAATCTGGCCTAAATTGCTATCTTGTTGTAGTTGACATTTAATGCTCTCTGATTACAGTTCCACATACTATAAACTATTTGAATTTTTATAAGGACACAGACAAAATTGCTTCATTACAGCTTATTCACTCATGAAATTTAAGGCTTTTTCTCCCTTCCATGTGAGAAGAGTTTCATTTGAATGCCTTTGCCTTTTTGGAATGCTTTATTTGATAGAAGTATAATGTCCTTGCAGTACCCTTTCTGTAATGAAAGAAAGGTGAGGTGAATCAAAGTCATGCCAGATAAGAAAAGAATGTGCTCCTTGGTTACCTCTATCATTTTGGCTTTTAGACTCTGGATGTGAACTTCACCTTTCTTGCCCAAGGGATTAGGGAGGGCACTGGTTGTCTTTCTTGCTTTTAGCTACAGTGTTTCTTGCACTAAAGGAACTTGTCCAATGAATTCCTGAATTCATGACTTGATTTTGGACATGAAAGGACTTGTCAAAGTGATAAGAGATTGACATTTCCAGCTAGTCAAAACTGCACACAGAATATTAAATGAAAACCACACCTCCGTTGTTTAATATGTTACTCTATTCCTCGGTTACTCTTTTTGTTTAAATTTGGGAATTTAAGCTTAATTTTGTTATTCTGTTCACATTATTTGCCTGAAAGTGTCTCACTGTGCTGCCATTGATGCTAGAGACCCCTCCCCACCTTGCTGCCTCAGAGTTAATGATTAACATATGGTCATTCACTTGTGGGAGGAAAGTTGATTGCTTTGGATAATACATGGTAATTATTTAAAGTTTCCTAAAGGAGTTTGGTAGCTATTTCATTCTATTGAAATGGTCCAAGTGTCAATTCCACTCTTATGCCTTGGAATGTTCAGGTGTGGAAGGCAGGCACATTTTTCTAGAGAGAAAGTCCAGTTAACAGTAGCTTCTGAGTCTTGTATAAGAGCCAACAGGAAATTTGCAAAAGCAGTTTCTCCCTCTCACAGCGATAGCCCTGGCCCTTCTAAATCATGGTGTCAAGCAGGAAGGACTAATATGTAGTGTGCAGTGGAATCTCAGTCTGGGATAGAATATTAGTTACAGTTGAAGAGGAGGTTCAGTCTAGATTACACAGTCAGAAAACATCATGTAGCTTGTCATTACCAAATACGCTATTTCATACTGACCTAATTGAGGGTAGGTAAGTCTCCTGTGTAATCAGTATGGATTTAATACATTCTGTAATACAGTGACCATTTCAAATTCTGGCTTACTTTCTTAAGTAGATGAACATGTATTTATAGTTTTATCTAAATTGTAAATTTGCTTCTTTGGTCATTTTTATAAGTGAATTGTGTTATGCCTGTATGTATTGGCTCTGCAGAATTAATGAAGAAGCAATTTTACTGTACAGCATCTATTAAAAACAAGAAAATTGAGCCGGGCGTGGTGGCGCACGCTTGTAATCCCAGCATTCGGGAGGCTGAGACCGGAGGATCCGGGTTCGCGGCCAGCCTCAGCTACCTAGTGAGGCACTCTGCAACTTAGTGAGACTCGGTCTCAAATTAAAGAATAAAAAATAGGGCTGGGGGTATAGCTCGGAGGTAGAATGCCTCTGAGTTCAATCCCCAGTAC
>PVLC010000448.1:180484-201736 GCA_004027655.1 Graphiurus murinus | reverse complement strand
CAAAAAACAAAAAACAAGAAAATTCAGTTTTATTAGGTCTTTATGCATTTCTTTGTGATATAAATTTTTTTCTGTCGAGAGTTTGGGGGTGTTATTGAGGGAATTTAACCATTTTCATAGGGATCAGAGGATCCCCCAAAGGATGAATAGTTCCAGAGAGTAAGTAAAAAGAACAAAGAACCAAACTATTCAGGCAGATGGTCCTTGATGGGTCCATGACTTAGGGCAGAATCAGTTTTTGAATTGTCCTAGAACCCTGGGCTAAGGCTGTGGGGAAATGAGGATGTGGGGCCGGAGAATAGGTGGCAAGTGTATGTACTCAGGGGCTGCCCATCAGCAGTGTCAGGTCCCCAGGTGGGTCCCTGAAGGGTGAGGACTCTGGGGAAATCACCAGGGGCCCTTGAAAGTGAAGGGTTGGGAGAATTCCACACAGGCAAGATTGCAAGCGATGACAGAAGGCTCAGGTGAAGAGTTCACTCACACTTTACCCATTTGGTAATTAACATTTATGGACCATCTTCTCCATGCCAGAACCTGTCCTGGCTGGTTCAGATTCCAGTGTGCAGGGAAGTGATGAGGTCTTTAAAGCTTTCTTTCTGGAGAGGGAAGACAGCTAGTAAACAAGAAAAGGAGAAGATACACAGGACACATGCACACATTCGGCTTAGTGCTGTGGTCAGTGTGATAGTGCTTCTTGTAGGGGATATGATACAGCCTCTTTTAGATTGAATGGTCAGGGAAGGAGGACAGAGGAGATAGGACTCGAAGGAACTTAATGAAAAGGTAGCCATTTGCAGACAGTTTTTTATAATAGGGGAGAGTAGCCCCCAAATACAAACAGGCTTGTGTGTCTGAAAGTCTGACATGCAGTAGGTAAGGCAGACATGAGGCTCGGCCATGAGGCTGTGGTCTGACTGAGGGTGAGTGGCAGGACAGGGAGTGCTCAGCTGTTCCGACAGAACCAGCATGGTACCTGCCCTCTCTGCCTTGTGGCTCCATCCTTCCTCCTGCTGCTGACTGTCCTGCTGCTTTTACCACATGGATAATTTTTTTTCTTTTTTCTTTTTTTTTTTTTCAGTATTAGGGATTGAACTCAGGGGTGTTCTACCTTAGAGCTATACACCCAGCCCTATTTTTTATTCTTCATATTGAAACAGGGTTTCACTAAGTTACGGAGTGCCTCACTAAGTAGCTGAGGCTGGCCTCTAACCCAGATCCTCCTGTCTACAAGCGTGTGCCACCACGCCCGGCTCCACATGGATAATTTTTTACTGTAGGCCAAGCTTTATGACTGGCTCTCTGGGAGCCTCTGATACCTGTCATTGCCAATGTCAAGAAAAGAAGAAAATTCTTGAATACTCTTTCTTACTATTCCTTTTAGTTTTGATGGTATGCCAAAGTTTTCCTCTTTGTCAGAGAACTTTCATTTGGATGTAAAACCTCAAATAAAATCGCTGTTTACTTAAAAAGTCATTGAAAGCAAATTGTTTTCTCTCAGGAGCAATTTTAAAGAAATCTTTCTTTATACCTGTAATAGTTTATTAAAAGTCACGTTAAAAACACGGTTTTTAGTAATTCAGAAGAAATTTTTGAGAGGCATATACTTCATATTCCTATACTTGGGTATGAACCTAGGTTTTCTTTGGAGATAACTTTGTACATTTGGTGACTAAGGATTAATTTAACTATTATACAGGTATAAAACTTTTAGGGTTTTTTTTTTTTTAAAGCAAACATGGTATATTCTAAGAATGACTTCTGTTGAACTTGGTTAGTTTTAACTTATAAAGGTATAACAAATTATGAAAAGAAATATTTAAAATCAGTTATGGCTACAGTTGATTAAAATAAATGAAAAAAAAAAGAGAGCATTGGAGACAGTGGGACTAGTATTCTTTCTGTACCCCAGAAATATCAAATGTGAACTTTCCTAGTTTAGATTATTATTTTGGTCAGCATTCTCACGGCTATAATCTAAAATACCTGATGACCACCACTTGGGGAAGATTTATTTGCTCACTGATTTCAGGTGTTTAGAACATCTGAGCCCTGGGGAAGTCTGTGCAGTTCAGGGCACGGTGTGGGAGGCAGACAGAGAGTGTGAGCAAGCGAGAGCCAGTGGTGGCTCTGCTCTCACATCATAGAGGCCAGAAGCAAGAGAGTACAAGCAAATAAGGGGATTCAGAGACAGAAGGAAGCACAGTCCCCAGGCCCACACCCTGCAGACCATCTCCTCCAGCCACACCCCACTCACCACCCAGTAAATCCGTTACACTGAGACTACTACCCTCATGACATCAACTCTGAACATCAGTACACGAGGTCTTTCAGGGGACATTCTATATCTAAACCATCACAGTGATCATTTCATATTGAAAGATTTTATGTCTAATAAAGCTATTTGTGTACCGTCTTTTGTGCTGGGGGGAGAATTTATGATAGACTTCAACTCCCACTTTAGTAGCATTGATGCATGCTACTAAATATTTAACATACTTTTAGTATTGTCAATTGAAAGAACTTATTCTAAATTTCTTTTGTTCTGCATGTACCTATCCATTTCAGTTCAGAGCACTAGGAGGCTAGTCACTTGCCTTTATTGTAAGTGAGAATCAATAGAAGTCACTAGTCTTTAAGTGAGAATCACCTGGTCTCCACCATAAGTGATTCTAATTGTTCTGTTTTAAACATTACTTTCATAATAATGTAATTCTATAACCCAGTTTTCTCTGTTCAATGATAATAGCAACCTTAGAAGTACAGAAGTTAGATATTAAGGTATCATACCTCTTTTATCTTTTCAAATCTTGATTTTGCTTTAGTGTCTCAAACAATTAAAATAGACTTAGTAGTTAAGGTCTTTATTTTTGTACTGATTACTTATCAGTTATCCACTTTATACTCGAAGAAGCTGAGACATAAGAGAAGATAATAAATTGCCAAAGTTAAACATTTATTAAAATGTAGATTTGGGGGCAGTTAGCATGTGTACTGTAAGAATGATGATATTGCTTGAAGACTAGTACTTTTAAGTAGCGGACTTAGAGAACAGTCTCTTACAAATTTTGAAATAGGTAACTAATGCTCTCGAGTAATGATTAGAGTATATGATTAAGACAGACTCATTGATACTGTGGTAAAGCAGGGCCAGGGGTACTTTTTAAGGTTTCTTAGAACTTTATTGGCAAATCATTAACTCAGAGGTGATGTCACTGACCCTTGCTTTTCCTGACATCAGTCATTTCACTCACAAGTCAGAAATGACCTATTTCATTCCTGCTAGAATTGGGTTAATGCAGCCATACTTCTATACTGTGTGCTAAGCTTGAACCCAGGTTGGAACCTCCAGATTCTTGGGCTCCAATTGTGGTTTTGATTCAAGCCCTGCAGCTAATCACCAGTCATTTATCCTTTGGATTCATCTGTAATATTAGGGGGTTGGACTAGATGGTTTTTATTGCTTTTTTAATTTTTCTATTTTTAATTTTATTTTTTTACTTTTTTGCTGCTTTGCTCTGGTGGTCTAAGATAACTAAATGCCATGCTTTAGAGTTATCTTGGTCTGTTCACATAAGAGGACACTTACCTGCCTTATACATTTCTAGGAAAGGTATGGGGGGAGTGTGATGTAATTTTAATATTCTAAATATTTTATTATTTCCTTATTTACTAATTATTAGGACTATTGAGGGAGAAAATATTTTACATCTTAACAAAATGTTTGGTATTACTTTGTTAAAGAAAAATTTTATTAAAAGACAACTTTGCCTTGATGTGGAGAATTAAGAACACAGAATAGAACTACTCTAGTTATTCTGTAAATATGTGTGTGTGTGTGTGTGTGTGTGTGTGTGTGTGTGTGTGTGTGTGTGTCTAGGATGGAACCTAGGGGCATTCTACCTTTGAGCTACACCCCCAACCCTATTTTGCTTTTTATTTGGAAAGAGTCTCACAAAGTTTCTGAGAGTCTTAAGTTACTGAGGCTGACTTTAACCTGGGATCCACCTGTCTCAGCCCCCCAAATACTAGGATTACAGGTGTGAGCCACCATACTGACTTAAAATATATTTTTAACTTTTCCTAATTTCAGTTCTTTGCTTTAGTATTTTTACTAAGTCAGTTATATCAGACTTACCAATTTATTCTTATATTGTTCCTCCATGTATTAAGGAAGAATTGCCTTCATCCTCTCTAAACTGATAAATTTAGCAATAATCTTTTACCACCTACTCTAAGTCTGTGTTAGAAGATTCTTCATGAAATTTTTAACTGTTTGCTTAAAATACTGCAGATTAGGTAACTTATACCTATGCTGAGAAATCTTGGTTGTGATATTTAATTTGTGAGTGTGTATTGGATATTCTAGGAAATTTGCTAACTCTTCGATGTTTTCTTTTTACTTTTAGATTCTACGGATATATACAAGTGTTCCCTGTCTTTCATGATTTAAAAAAAAAATTACCAAGTTAAAAATCTCTAGTTATTCAAATGTCACTTTTCTTTATAAGAAAATCTGAAGTTAGAGAAGAGATAAGTAGGAAATTATTACAATTTAAATAGTCAAATCTTGCAATGCATGGATCATTATTTAGGGGCATTTGATTTAATTTGAAGTGTTTCTTAATATAAAAAGTGACACTTGAAGTCTCTCCTAAGTTATCAGTGTCAATAATCAATTCATAACTAGTTTAGCTTGACCTAAATTAAGTTTCTGAGTTCTTGCAGATTTGGGGCTTGTAAGCAAATTAGATATTAAAAGTAGATAAATATTACCTGCAATTTCTTTTTCTACAACTTGCAAAATATTTTGAATTTTTAAACTTAAAAACTGCTTTGTGTTTAAAATAGAACTTAATAGATAAACAGATATTTTAATTTGGTGAAAGTACATGCTCAAATAAAAGAAAGGCCACTTGGGAGTGGAAAGGATAGGAAAAGGAGAGGGGGACAGACAAGTCCACTACAGGCGCTGGAAAAGTAAATGGGATTTTTATTTGCTTCAGTTGGTATTCAGTTCATGTAGAACCCGCCTTCATTTTTGCATGACTGAATTGCATGAGTCTTTGGTTTTATTTTAAGTAAAACAGTTGCCGTTTTCTGCATTTAAAATTTGCTTTTACAGGAGCCTAAACAAACCTTAGAAAAAGGGAAACTTGCTCTTCTGTCAGCCTGTGCATTCTAGGACTGTGGAGACAACTGTCTTTTGGAAAGAGCTCTGTGTACACAGGGCCAATACTTGACTGTAGCAGGAGAGCTCATTCCATTCCTTCTTCAGCAAGGGAGTGCTTTGAGGAGTTTGGCAGGAGGCTCAGTCATTCCAACTGACATTTTCATCACTGAATAGTGCCTTGTCTTCATGCTAGCACATACTTTGCAATACAAATACTTAAAGCAGTTGTTACTCAACTTGGGAAAACCTGTAGGTCACTTTTAAAGATTGCTTTTACAGCTTTGAAATTTCTTAGGTTCTGTTGATAACACTTTGGACTAACCTTTTATACATGTTGATTTTAAAATATTTTTATACAGTTCAGGTAGCTATTTCTTCTGGAAAAGAAAATAGGAAATATTAACAGAAGAAAATAAAATCCACTCATTCTTATAACTCACCAGTTTTAGTATATATCCTCTTCTTCCTGTCTCTATTCACAAAATGGGATTATCTTGCAGTTTGTTTGTTTGTTTGTTTGTTTGTTTATTTATTTATTTATTTATTTATTTATTTATTTATTTATTTATTTATTTTGTGGTACTGGGGATTGAACTCAGGGGCATTCTACCTCCGAGCTATACCCCCAGCCCTATTTTTTATTCTTTATTTTGAAACCGGGTCTCACTAAGTTGCAGAGTGCATCACTAGATAGCTGAGGCTGGCCGCGAACCCAGATCCTCCGGTCTCAGCCTCCCGAATGCTGGGATTACAAGCGTTCGCCACCACGCCCGGCTTGCAGTTTATTTTTTTAAATGATATTTTTACGTGTTACATCATGAAATCCAAGCAGACTCCTAAACTCAGAGCTAGTTGGCTTTGCATAAAAGATATTTATAAATAATTGAAAAATAATTACTAAAAAATTAGTTGTTAAAATACTATGCTATTCTTCCCATATACCTCTTTTGCTTTCCTCTCTGCTGTTCCAGTGAATAAATTAACTCTTTTATTTAATTATCTTTCCCACAAGACCCTGTTTCTCTTCTTGGTTTACTGAGCATCCTCTTTTTTTTTTTTTTTTTGAGCATCCTCTTTCATACCTGGCATGTGGTAGAAACTCATGTTTTTGTTTAACAAGTTAACAGATCTAGTCAGTAATGCCAGATTCCAAGGTACTATAAATACCATTAAATTCTTGATGATGATGAAGATATTAGAGGGTATAGCTTTTTAAAAATCTGTTATATCAGTGCTGAGAACTAGATAAAAGAGTCACAGAATTCTTTTCCAAAGAGGGTTTATCCTTAAAACATCAGTTTTGATTTGTCCCAGACACATTTACAGTAATAACAACTGTACTCATAACTCGGTTATAGTACTCTCACAGTGATACTCAGCGTTACTTATTTCACTTATTATAAATTAAAGGAGATGATATAGGTTCTTTTTTAATGCCCCTGTTTCTTTTTTTTATCCTAAATAGACTTAGTCACATGGGACTCTTGGGCTGTGTGCAGATAACTTTGTTGATCTGCTTGACTTCCCTTGAGTTGGGTTTATAATTTCAGTTGTGTTATCTTTCCCACCACAGGCGCATGTTGGCAAACTTTGATTGATGTGTTGGTTCTTTCTCATTAACAGTGGTAGATTTATGAAGTTCACCTATCCAAGAGTACAAGGAAGGTGCAAGGACTTGAGAGGCAGACAGCTGTGAACCCCATGGGAATAGCACCCTGCTGATTATAAGTATGGGGTCTTTGAGCTAGTTAGCCAGGTTTGGGTGTCTGGCTTCTCTACTCCTAAAGTTGGATAATTTAAGACAACTCAAAAGATTTAATGTTTTGAGGCTTAAATGAATTATTAGATATAAGTGCTAGATGACTAACTAGTAAGTTAATTCATTGATTAATTTATTGCTTCATAATGATATATAAGTAAACTTTAGTGATGTTTTAGTCCTACATCTCTGCTTCCAAATATGGAAAATGGGGAAACACCAATAAGTTCATGGAATAATTGTGAATAGATTAAACTATGGTATAGGTGATGCATTTTTTTTTAAGTCTACATCTAGTAAATACAAGGAGAGAAAAGTAGTCAACATTAAAATTTTCTATCTTCTAAAATTTAAAATAAGCTTCTAGAAGCATTGGTATTGGTATATAAAATACATATCCTTTGTATTTTATGCTTTCAAAAGCTGTCATATATGTAATTTTACCCAATTAATAGGTGTCTAGATGATAACTTTAGAGGATGATCCTCTTTATAAAGAGAGTTTATCCATGAAAGCTCTCATTAACAATATTAATGATTCCCGAAATGGAAACCAGAACTTGGAATCATTTCTCCACAGAGCATGAAAACATGGTTTAGCAGAGCTTGCCCTGGGAATGACTTTGCAAGGCTAAAGAAATCCATGGGCTTTGAAACATGATGCTTAAAATCTGATTATGAACGTAATTAATATAAGTTTTAGTAAGTTTGTAAGTCAGGAAGCTTCCTCAGTTAATTTTAAAGTTATTGCAACAATTTTAATTCAAAAAGTTCATATATATATATTTTAAATGATTTTTTAAAAAAATCTAAATAATGAGAAAAACAATCAGCTTAAACAAAATCAGATTACAGTTCCTAAATTAAAAAAAACTTTCCCTTTAGTCATTAATGAGTGATGTAACTCAAGGTAGTGATATAATTATAAATTTTTCTAGACCTGAAACTTAGTAAGTAATTTCATATATAAATACTTGCATATGTTAATCATTGAAGCTGTTGGACTATACATTGTTAAGCATGTACTCAGATCAAATTAAACAGGAATAAATACTTGTCATCAAATGTGTATGTTCTCATTTCCTTCAAAGTAGCAGAAAGGAAGGTATGCAGACACATCGTGAGTGCTGTTTTTGTTTATGCTGTTATTATATCCTCCTCCTCATCACCACCATTGTCAATTCACCGAGTTTGCTGGGTCCCTGAGACAAAAATGACTTCTCACAAAATTTCACTCATGACAAGTTACTGGTTTTGAAAGATGGAGAGCTACTGGTTTTGATAATAACATGTCTTCAGTTAAGCTGGAAAGGTAGAAATGATGCATTGTGGATTGTATTTTTAGCTGTAAGTGGGCAGGGAGATTTCTCCAGTACACCATTATACCAAGCCTAGCATATTGCTAGGCCCATGAGAGATGTTGCTTAGTTGGCATATTTTCTTTTACTTATTGTGATTTTGTTTTTAATTACCAAAAGCATACAATATTTACCTTATTCATGTGGCCTCAAAAATTAAAATTTTTACAAATTTATGTTTTTTAGTTTTAAAAAAATACTAGTTTGTTTTTATATTCTACAAAAAAACCAGCTAAAACATCATACATCTTAATTATTGTTTTGTGATTATCAATATCAGTGAAATGTACTAGGAAGAATTTTTATATTACTATTGAAAGTGTTTCTTCTGTGTCATGCCCTAACAAAATGGACTGAGTTTTAGAGTTTTAAATGTCTTCAACCTAACAGACACTTCCCTTTTGGTTTCTTCCTCCTTTTGGTGAATAGCAATACAACTTTGGCAACTAATGGCAGATGCAGCCAAGAACATTGTATTTAGATGCGCATATACACAAACCCACTGTGCTAAGCCTTCTATAATGCTTCTAAAAGAAATCAAGGGTTTTGATTTATTGGATAATTTTTTTATTAATTGGTGCATTGTAATCATACATCTTTGTTAGGTACAAGCTGATAAAGGCATATATGCACATATTTCTCATTTAACCCCTTCCCCAATTCCCACCCCACTCCCTCACCCTCCCTCCTTCTCAAGTTGTTTAGTGATGGACTTTGATATATTTGCGAAAGTACATCATGTGCATTATGGTGCCCCCCCATACCCCCCGCCCCTATCACCTTCAGTTAAGTCAATTTCTTTGCTTATCTAGGGTTTCTCCTTTTTCATCTGGAGTCCCCTCTTATGCCCCATCTTCTCCCTAGCATCCGCATATTAGGGAGAACATATGTTTCCTTACTCTTTGTGACTGACTAATCTCACTTAACATAATGTTTTCCAGTTGCATCCATTTCCCTGCAAATAACATGATTTTGTTCTTCTTTATAGTTGAGTAAAAATCGATTGTGTACCTATCCCATAGTTTTGTAATCCATTCATCTGTCAATGGACATCTTGACTGCTTTCATAGTTTGGCAATTGTGAATTGTGCAGCTATAAACATAGATACACATGCGTTGGTCTGATAGTTTGGTTTCCATTCTTTGGGGTATATACCCAGAAGAGGTATTGCTGGATCTTATGGTAGGTTCATTCCCATTAGTCTGAGGATCCTCCATACTGTTTTCCAAAGTGGTTACACTAATTTGCAATCCCACCAACAATGTATTAGGGTTCTCACTTCTCCACACCCTCGCCAACATTTATTGTTGTTCGTGTTTTTTATGATTGCCATTCTGATTGGAGTTAGGTGAAATCTCAAGGTAGTTTTGATTTGCATCTCTCTGATTGCTAATGATGTAGAACATTTCCTCATACATTTATTGACCATTTGTATTTCTTCTTTTGTGAGGTATCTATTTAGATCCTTTTCCCATTTTTTGATTGGGTTATTTGTTTTCTTAGCTGTGAGTTTCTTGAGTTCTCTCTATATTCTAGATATTAGTCGTCTCTCAGAAGATTAGCTGGCAAAAATTTTCTCCCACTCTGTGGGCTCTCTGTTGAGGTTCTTGATAGTGTCCTTTGCTGCACAGAAGCTCTTCAGTTTAATGCAATCCCATGTATTGATTTTACCTTTAGTTGCTTGTGCTTTTGGGGTCTTGTTGAGAAAGTTTTTACTTTTACCTATGTGTTGTAGTGTTGGCCCTATGCCCTCTTCAAGTAGCTGCAAGGTCTCTGGCCTGACTTCTAGGTCTTTGATCCAGCTTGAGTTGACTCTTATGCAGGTTGAGAAGGTGGGGTTTATTTCCATTTTCCTGCATATGGTTAACCAGTTTTGCCAGCACCATTTGTTAAAGAGGCTATCCTTTTTCCAGTGTATATTTTTGGCTCCTTTGTCAAAAATCAATTGACTGTAAACACGTGGGTCTGTTTCTGAATCTTCTATTCTGCTCCATTGGTCTATATGTCTGTTTTTGTGCCAATACCATGCTGTTTTTATTACTGTGGCTTTGTAGTAGAGTTTGAAGTCAGGTATTGTGATACCTCCTGCATGATTCTTGTTACTAAGAACTACTTTGGCTATCCTGGGCTTTTTGTTGTTCCAAATGAATTTAAGGACTGATTTTTCTATGTCTGTGAGGAGTGACCTTGGTAATTTCATGGGTATTGCGTTGGATTTGTATATTACTTTTGGGAGGATGGCCATTTTGATGATGTTTATTCTGCCTATCCAAGAGCATGGAAGATCTTTCCATCTTCTAAGGTCTTCATCAATTTCTTTTTTTAAGTTTTTATAGTTTTCCTTATAGAGGTCTTTTACCTCTTTGGTTAGGTTTATACCTAAGTATTTTATTTTTCGGGGTGCTATTGTGAGTGGAATTGCTTTCTGGATTTCTTTTTCAGTGGATTTATGATTGGCATATATGAAAGCTTCTCATTTTTTAAGATTGATTTTGTATCCAGACACCTTGCTGAATTTGTTGATCAGTTGGATAGTGTTTTATGTGCAATCTGTATAGTTATTTCAAAGAGGAGCTAAATTTCAGAAGTTTGGCTTTTAATACCAAAAACGTCATATTAAAACTTTGCACATTATTATTATCAAGGCAAAATAAGTAATTTTTCTTAATATATGATAAATTTGCAAGTTAAAATGTGGACAGATAAATATTATTTTTAAACTGGATTATCATTTAAATATTTAGCCCTAACATACAAGATTTCTTATGTGCACATCAGGACCTGTCAGGGTATCATCAAAACATGGAATAGCATTATCAGTCTATATCTATTATTTAATGAAAATGAGGTAAAAACCAAGCTCAAGGAATGTATTTTTACTTAAGGAAATTAATTATATATTGTGAGCTATGTTAGACATCCTTTAACATTTTTAAATAGATTTACAGAAAAATTGAGCAGAAAGCAGAAATACCAGATCCCCCTGCTCCCCAGTTTGTTCTATTAACATCTTACATATATGGTACTTTTGCTACAAATAAGGAATCAGTATTAATGCTGATTCTTTTTATTAATGGAAGTCCATAGTTTATTCAGATTTACTTTTTTTTTTTTTTGCGGTACTGGGGATTGAACTCAGGGGCGTTCTACCTCCAAGCTATACCCCCAGCTCTATTTTTTATTCTTTATTTCAAAACAGGGTCTCACTAAGCTGCGGAGTGCCTTACTAGGTAGCTGAGGCTGGTCGCAAACCCAGATCCTCCAGTCTCAGTCTCCCAAATGCTGGAATTACAAGCGTGCGCCACCATGCCCGGCTCAGATTTACTTAGTTTTTACTTCATGCACCTTCTGTAGTCCAGGATCTTATATCTAGTCCTCATGTCTCTTTAAACTGGTCTTGGCTATGAATGTTTTCATACTTTCTTTGTTTTTTTATAAACATCCTTTCTTAATATAGGCTTATTAAATACCCATTGTTTTACATGGTCCTGAACCAAACAGGTGATATCATTGTCATTAAAAAGCTTGCTGTGTCAAACAGGCAACTTATAGTCTTTTACATTTTAATTTTAAGGAAGAATAAATGTCTTTTAGGAGACTAATATTTAATATGGCAATCCTAGGACTTGAATTTTTCCATAATTAGCAGAAAAAAAGGAGGAACCATTTATAGATATGTCACATACACATAGATATTGTATCTCTTGTGTGTAGATAGTATCTCTACTTTTTTTTTTAAAGTGAGTATTGCTACTTTGTATTTGGGAAAGCACTTATTTCCAAATTAGAATTAGAATAAAGAATAGTCAGTCCATGTTGCCCTTAGAGACAGTATTAATAAAAAGTATATTTCACATTTAATTTTTTCTTGGGATTGTCTAAAGTAGCTTTTCATACAATTGCCTCCTTAAGCTTGGTTTCATAGTGCTGTGGTTTAGATAAACATCCCCCCAAGGGCCATGGTGTTACTGGGAGGTGGTGGAATTTCCAAAAGGTGAGTTCTAGCAGGAAGAAGTTAGGTCCTTGGGAATGTGCCTGCAAAGGGGATTTGGGGCATCTATCTGTTCACTTCCTGGCTGCTATGAAGATGAGTAGTCTTCTCCTCCATGTATTCCCACCAGGATGTACTGCCTTACTACAGGCCAAAAAGAATGGGCCAATTGGCCATGGGCTGAAACCTCCAAAACTGCTAGCCAAAATAAATATTTTTTTTTCTTAAATTGGTTATCTCAGGCATTTTGTTACAGTAATGTAAAGCTAACACCAAAAAAAAAAAAAAAAGAAAAGAAAAGAAATATAAGTGACAAGGTATACCAGACAGGAGGGTTACATTTACAAATTCAGATGTATAGGTCATTGCTTATTATAAATATTGTTGAGTTGCAATAGCTGAGAAATCAGAAATAACAAGGTGACAAGGTTTTGTCAAAAGCTTTGGCATTAGAGGTTAATAGGGACAAAGACCTGTTCAAATAAGAAACTACGAGGAAGAAGTCATTTAAATTATTTTTGGCATATATAGAGACTAATATAACTTTATTTTTATCTAGAAAATTACTATGTTGAAAACATCTTGGTGGGAATACTGGCTTTTCCTATTCAAGGGCAGAATTTGAGATACCAGCAACATCAGCTATCATTGGTTATAATAGGAATTGGTTATACTTGGAAACCTTTATTTACTTTTTGACCAATTACGTGAGCATCTAAGACTGTACTCAAAACTTTGAGTTATCAGCTTATGGGATAACATCAATACCTGTTTAATTAAATATATGGATGGGAATGAATCCTTTCAGAAAGAAATTTTGCTGTAAACTGTATTTTCAACTATATTTGTCAAAGTGTTTTAGAAATTACATTTTTCCCCCCATCAGTCTAGTTCATATTCACTGTATGCATATATAAAATCAGTTTCCATGGTGACATCTGGTGGTGGTTTTGAAATCCTAGAAAGTATGATTGGAATGATAAATATTTTTACTTTAATAGCTACAGATTCCCAGCTTGTAGATTTTTCAGCTTATTAACAACTATTCTGAAAATGTCTTCATTGTTTTTTGAAGGTGGAGAAGACAGGCATTTATTACCTGTGTAATACTTCTTTGAAGTAAAGGATTCCTGATCACTCTACTAGGTGGTGCATATACCAAGTGTGTCTAAACTTGTCTCTGCTGAAAATACAAGTCATAGCCTCTTTCCTTGGCCTCTCTGCTTTTGCACTATAATCTCACAGCAGGAAGGGTGTTGTATCTCTATTATCGTCACTGGCTTTGCTCCTTTTTCCATTCTGTGAAAGGCCTGGGCTGCTCCTTGTCCCTTTTGACTGTGTGGCCTCACCTACCCTTCAGTTGCATACTATTGTTGCTATCTCAAAAAATGAAGAAGAAATGGATAAGAGCAGAGGTGGCTGAGAAAGAAGGGAACAGAGGAGGGAGAGATATTTGAGGACAGAAGAAAAACTCCAGAAAACAGTTTGTGGGTTGGTGTGTATATTCACCCCCAAAGGTGAAATACTATTTTGAGTATATGTTAAAGAAAAATAACTGTAAAAAATAGAGTTTTTGTTGGTTCCTTATTTTTTTTCCCAGGAAAAGTGAGTTTATAAAAAAGTAATTGAAAGTTGATTTGTGGACAATTGTGAGATAAGAGAAATGAGTGAAAATAAAGTTTTAAGAATGAAAGCAGCTGTTTTATTCATACCCGAGATGGCTAGGAGGCTTAAGTTGTTTTTGTTGTTTTGTTTTTTTCTCTGTTTTAAAGGTACTAATTAAAATTTTTCATAATGGAAACTTGAAAATTTGTTTCTCTTTAATGAATTAAGGTAACTGCTGAAATTACAGAAGAAATCTGTCTGTAATATACAATTGATAGCTGTGGCTTTAAAAGGACTGGTAGGAGGGGGACAGTTAAAAGTAGGAATAGGGACCTGTAGTGATTTTAAACACTACTTCTAGACAGATTTGTAGATGCCAGCCACCTACACTCCCCAGGATTCCTGTAAAGAATCATTTAGGTTCCAGTGAACCTCTGATTAAAGAGTTAGATCTTCAGTCTGGATTCTAAACTCTGCGCAGTCTATGAAAGTGCACAGTCAGGAAAGAGGAATACTGGGCCTTTCGCCTGTTTTCAAAATTGGATAGAACCATTTTGTTGTCTCTTTTTTTATTTGCGGTACTGGGGATTGAACCCAGCGGCATTCTACCTCCGAGCTACATCCCCAGCTCTATTTTTTTATTCTTTATTTTGAAATAGGGTCTCACTAAGCTGCAGAGGGCCTCATTAAATAGCTGAGGCTGGCCAAGAACCCGCGATCCTCCTATCTCAGCCTCCCAAGAGCTGAGATTACAAGTGTGTACCACCGTACCAATCTTTGTTGTCTCATTTTTAAACTTCAGTAAAATCCAAAGATCACTTGGGACTCTGAGGATTCCCCTCCTGATCCTGGCTAGGGATTCTGATAAGGAAGATGATGGCTGCCCCTTCAGTTGTCCAGTTGATTGGGAGAGAGAGGCATTTCCCAGAAGTCCTGTTCAGTCTGCACACTTACAGACCTGACCAGAAATAGAACATGACGGGACATAAGTAGCTGTTTTTATTTATAATTATAAGCCTCGTGTTATATCTGCACATTAGTTTTCATTTTCCCCTTCACCTTGAGGTGAGAGAAAGCTATCGCATAAGAATGATCATTTAGTCCTGTTCTTCTGAATACTGACATGTAAACAAAGTGGATGAAATATGAAGTTTGACTTAACTTTTCAGAGTTATCACATTAAATTTTATTTACTCCACTTTTGTAAAATTAACCATAGGACAGGGAATTTTGCTGGTGCTAAAGTCAGTGATTTTTGGTATCTTAACCTCAGCTTTGCTATTTACTAGGACCCTGGGAAAGTTCCTCATCTCTGAGTTTTTCAGCAGTGAAATGAGGATAATAGCACCACAGTGTAGGCAGGTTGGGAAGGAGAGAATAAATAATACATGTAACATACTTACAGTGCTTGGTATATAGTACACATGGAGTAAATTGTTTCTGTGGTTAGTATTATTTTTGCATGTCTATAATCACACAGGGATGTAGTTTTTAAAAATGGATAGTAGCATGAAATGCTTGTGGATTAGAACTAAAAAGCAGTGAAGAAAATCACCATATATTCATTTGCTTGAAATTTTCTAATACTTGTCAAGTAATTTTGAGTTTCAGTGAAGTAGCAGAACACAAAAGGAGCATATGTATTTTTATTTTGTTTACATGAAATCCTTGTAAAGAGAACATCCTATAGCCCCCGACTTTGTTTCAGGTGATGGATATGATGAATAAGAGAAACTAAGAAAAGTTCATTTTTTCAGACTACAAACATATGCTTTTAGTAATTTAGTTTGAAGCAATTGAACATATGTAGATGATGTTAGGGTCTGAGTTTATCTTCAGTTGTTTTCCACCTAGAGAGATCAATTTGTTCCTTTTTCTCTAGTTCTAAGGCCTCATTCCACATTTTTAGAAGTATTATAAATTGTTTTAAAGGATTGAGAATTAATAAAGCAATAGTAAGCAGTTAGAATGTTTCTGAGCAGCCATACCCATTTGTCTTATGATAGTTCATCTCACATTTAGTTATTTAGCTAAGTTTCAGTTTTTCTGATATCAACAACCTCAAATACATAAATACTAAATTTGAATAATGATCATAAATGCATGTACAACTTGGTGACTATATTTAATAACAGTGTATTGTATTCTTGGAAGTTGCTGAGAGCAATGCATATGTTAATTAGTTTGATTGAGCCATTCCCATTGTATACATATTTCAAAATATTATATATAGTCAGTCTGTATACTTTTTACTTGTCAATTAAAAGTCAGAAATCTAACTTTGGTTTAAATACATTTAAAGTGCAGAACATACTCGAAATTAGTATTTGTATTGAATGGGAAACCTTAGTGATTTTAGAGTTGGAGAATTTCCAAAGTCAAACCTGGACCATGATGGTAAACACTATAGGTATCAGTTTAGAATGATCAATCCATGAAGAAAATAGTGTCAGTGTTGTATTTTGGGGAACAAAAGGGCAAGATTATACCATTGAATGAAAAGGTAGAATTTGCCTGCTATAAATTGATACTTTTAGCCATTTTGAGAGAGGAGGTTAATACTGACATTGTGGAAAGTTTTGTCACATTTCAGTGGCTAGACCAAAATGATATAGATAATCTAATCCTCTTCTTAGGAATTATGAGACTCCATCTCTCACTATTTGACTTGATAAGAAATGTATCATAAGCCAGGCGTGGTGGGGCACACTTGTAATTCCAGCATTTGGGTGGCTGAGACAGGAGGATCTGGGTTCTCGGTCAGCCTCAGCTATCTAGTGACGCACTCCACAACTTAGGGAGACCCTGTTTCAAAATAAAGAATAAAAATAGGGCCGGGAGTATAGCTCGGAGGTAGAATGCCCCTGAGTTCAATCCCCAATACCACACACACAAAAAAAGAAATGTATTTTAGTTTGGGTTTCAATTGAGGACTTCTTATATCGGCTGTAGTTATTTATACATTGTATTTATTCATATAATAAATAATTGTGTCTTTTTTACTAGTACTTGAGAAGGAGTTATACTCTTTCAGCTTCTAGGATAACTTGGAGAATTTTATATGTTTATGGTTACTGATTCTAACCATTTGTTTAAAGTGATTTAAAGAAATAGAAGAACCTCAGCACACAAGAGACCTGAACAATCCTTCATGCATGACTCTGAAAGATTAGCCCCTTAAAAGGGGATGTGTTTATGCCACCTTGCTGTTTTAATAATTATATATGTATGAGTTTATTTAGTCAACCCATAAGGAACATTATTTCCATCCTCTATGAAAATAAACTGAGAGGTTAAATAATTTGCTCATTCGTGCAACTAGTACGTGACACATAAGTCCTTAGTAATTATCTCTAGGTTGACATTTTCTCAAAGGGGCATTTTTTGTTATTGCTGTTGGCATGCTGCTTCATGATTTTCCTCTTTCTTTCTAGGTGTCATAGAGACTTCAGATCGACTAGACCGGGAGTCGACTTCCCATTACTGGCTGACAGTCTATGCAACCGACCAGGGTGTTGTGCCTCTTTCCTCGTTCATAGAGATTTACATAGAGGTGGAGGATGTCAATGACAATGCACCACAGACATCAGAGCCTGTTTATTATCCAGAAATCATGGAAAATGCTCCCAAGGATATGTCTGTGGTCCAAATTGAGGCATTTGACCCAGATTCCAGTTCGAATGACAAGCTGATGTACAAAATTACAAGTGGAAACCCACAAGGATTCTTTTCAATACATCCTAAAACAGGTATATAATGCAATTATATAAAATGTTTATGTTAGAAGTAAACATAAGTTTAAGATTTATTGTAAATGTTTTTATCATGTACTTTTTTGCTTTGAGACAATCATACTCTAGCCCAGTAGGAAAATTCTATTTTGTTCCTTTAACAAAGTTGGATTCTTAGAAACTAATAGTTGATTATTAAAACTGATTGAGTCTTATGAGAACTTAATTATATGGGAGAGAAATTTATAGGATCTGAGAATTTTTTCTTTAAGGCAGCATAGTAGAGTGCAGGAGTGTGAGCCCAAGAAAATGACTAGAATTAAGATGAGAACATGCCAAACTTAAGACTGCCCATAAATGATTAATAAATGACATGTTTTGACAGTGTGGTTGTATATTGTTTTTACTTCATATATAGTAATTAAGTTCTTCCCTCCTTTTTTTGTGAAAGAGACCTAAGAACTAAGAATTCAGAAAGCACTGTCAGCCAGGTGTGGTGGCACACATTTGTAATCATAGCACTTGGGAGGCTGAGACTAGAGGATCCAGATTCGAGGCAAACCTCAACTACTTAATGAGGCTCTCTATAACTTAGTGAGACCCTGTTCACTAAGTGAGACCTTTATTTCAAAATAAAGAATGTAGCTTGGGGTGTAGCTTGGGGTAGCTGAGATGTAGCTCGGAGGTAAGAATGCCCCTGGGTTCAATCCCTAGTACCACAAAAAAATAAAATTAAATAAAAAAAAAAAAGGCATTGTCAGATATAAAAGAAGAAAGAAGTTGTTTGAAGGATTTCAGGGTCCAGAGAGTATACCTGAAGGAAGGGGTGGTCATAACCTTAAGAGGGAGAAATCTAGGAGAAACAGCCGTGACGTGGTAATCAAGAATGTGTAACTACCCCTATTTTAAAATTGTTTGGTGAATTAGACTTTAAAAAAGTTTCCAAGTTTCTTACGTCTTCTGCCTCTCTTTTAGATTAGATTAGGTTCCTTTCAAGGAGAGAAAGCAACGAATGTCCCTTTGATTATCTGAGCAAATACTGTAGGTCTGGGTGTAATTTGTATCACGAGGAGGAGAAGAAAGAAACTTAAGAAAATTGTATGGAGTTATTGTGGGGAGCCTTGAAACCTTGGTTAGTTATCCTCCTGGCCTCTAAAATAACATCACGGCTGTAGTGTTATGTCTTGTAGAAACTTGATTGATATGGCATTGTTACTCCCTTTTAAGCCCTTGTGTCTTGGCAACTCTTAAGACATCTGCAGAGATTTCTGTACTCTCCCTTCTCTTCAGCAAGAATAAATCTTCCCCAGGAGTTGGAGTCAGCTCTCCCCTCTGTGTGGGAAGCACATGCATCCTGCTGGCAGGACAGCAGGAGAAACCTCATCAGCATTTACAAAGAGGTTTTATGTTTTTATGACAGATAATAGTGGAGAATAACTTCAGTTAGTACACAGGAATATTGAATGCAGAGTATATTATGAACTATGTGGTTAAAAGTCTGATCATTCCACAAATCATCTAAAGTCTCTAAAGCTAAAAGATAACTATCTTAGTATGGGCATTATTAGACAATATAGTAACTATAGCTTCACGAGATCTTTCTCTAGACTATTCTAGTTTCTCAACTCAGCAGAAAATTGAAACAGATCCTCGGTGTCTTAAAATGTAGTCAGATGCCTTGTCTTTCTCAGAACCTTTAAAGCAGATTTATTTTTATTAGGTAGGTGAGTATAATGGGGGCTAGATAGTGAAAATGGATGAAAGACAAGTGGGTAGAGGAAAGTTCTTGTGACTTATTGACCTATAATACCACCCTGAGACCTCAAATCATGT
Organism: Graphiurus murinus; assembly: GCA_004027655.1. NCBI lineage: Eukaryota > Metazoa > Chordata > Mammalia > Rodentia > Gliridae > Graphiurus > Graphiurus murinus. The sequence continues at coordinate 182,289 of PVLC010000448.1, read as the reverse complement.
TACTTAGTAATTAATGATTGAGGGAGAAAATCTTTAGGCTACAAATCAAGAGTCTGGGCCATAATAAGGCTTTCCCCCTGGAATCTTGGGGAAAACAGACTTCCAAGCCCTTACATGTTGCCATCAGAGATGAACATTTTGTACTTCTGTTGTGGCTTTTGTATGCAGAGAACTCAGAGCCATTTTTGGAAAAGATGTTGTTACAGTTGTTCTATTAATGTGTTTAAGACCATCAAGGTTTTAGCCAGATTGATAGATTTGTGCATTTCCTTTGGATAAATGAACTTGACAGAATAAAATGGGTGAACTTGCTTCTTAGTGGTAAAGATACATTTGAGACCCTGGTGACTGTCCTATATGCAGCAAACTAGAGGAAACCTAAATTCATTATTATAAACTGCACACCAAGTATTTACTGAGCAGCTTTTGTGAACACAACACCTTATAAAGATGCTTTGAAAGTATGTAGCTATGGAAGTGAAGCAGCCAGGGAAAGAGGTGGTATACAACAGTATGCACGGGTGCTAATGAAGATATCTGAAAGAAGGAAACTGACTATCATGGTTGGAGAAACGAAGAAAATGAGACCCCTTGGTAAAGATATTGGGCTGGTTTTGAAGGTGGTACAGTAGATGGATGATACATGTAAAGGATGTTTGTCATGTTGGGGAACAATTCGAGTAGTTAGAGACCAGGAGATAGATAGACGAGTGTATGGGAGTATAGCTACGCTTAAAACCAGAGTTAGGGAGTAAATATTTGTTACTTTTATTAAAAAATGACTTATTTTGAAATGCCTGTGTACAGTCCCTTAGAACATTTTGTTTACATTTTAATGACCTCACTAAAAGTCATTTTGGAAGTAAGGAAAACATCTCAATACCTTTCCCCCCTTTTTTTCATATGTCAAAATGCTTCTTAAAAACAAAATGAATAATCTTCCTAGAACTTGTGATTTTTCTGAATTTAGGTTTCTAGTGACAAGTTTGAATGAATTTTGAACACTCTTTTATCTCACAAAGTGTTTCTGCTTAATTATAGTATCAGGAGTTGTCATTCTACATTTCTGGCAGTTCTTCTTATAATGTTTACAAGTAGGGTGGCAGTGGGTTTTCTTTTCTAGGATATATAGGCAAAAGACTTGATCCACTTTCCTTTTCTGCTACATACACTTTTGCTGACAACATAAATTTTTATATTTTTTGTTTGGTGATGCCCAATATCAGTTAGGGCACATTTGCTTCTGTTAACATAAATTGTGCTTTTGCTCAAGGCAGGCGAGAGACAAGAGCATAGAATGTTGTATTGTTCGGAGCCTTGACAGCGCCAGCTCCTGCAGACAAAAGCATCACACTCTTGCGGTATGTCAAGGGCACTGAGAAGACAGGGAGCCCTGAACAGAAGGGCTAGTGTGAGCTTCACAGGTTTCATTATCCACAAGTAACCTCAGGAAACTGACGCCAGCCTTGCAAAGGGCCTTTTTAGTTAAAGTTATCTATTTGAACTTTGAGGAGTGATGCACAACTTATAGTTCACAGATAATTTTGAAGGTTACCTTTTAGCCTTTTAGATCACAGTCCTATCTCCTTTATATGGTATTTCCAAGTTTTTTTTTTTTTTTTTTTTTTTTTTTTTTGCGGTACTGGGGGTTGAACTCCGGGGCATTCTACCTCCGAGCTATACCCCCAGCCCTATTTTTTATTCCTTATTTTGAAACCGGGTCTCACTAAGTTGCGGAGTGCCTCACTTAGGTAGCTGAGGCTGGCCGCGAACCCGGATCCTCCGGTCTCAGCCTCCCGAATGCT
>PVLC010000448.1:158741-180384 GCA_004027655.1 Graphiurus murinus | reverse complement strand
TCCAAGTTTTTGATATGAAGCAAATAATGATCTTTATTTTTAAAAAGCCTTTTTGAGGCCTAATGAACGTACATTAACCACACATATTTAAAGTCTACAATTTGATAAGTTTTGACATGTCTATACACATGGGAAGACACCACCATACTCACGCCTCCATATCACTCCCAGATGGGTTTCCTAACTGCTACTTTTGGGTACACAGTAAAATTTTATTTACAGACATTGAAATTAAAATTCTGTGTACTTTTCATGTAGCACAAAATACTTTTTTTAGCCATTTAAAAATGTAGCAGCCATTCTCAGTTTCCAGTCAGTACAAGATTAGCAGTAGTTTCATGGCCTCTCATAGGTTTGATGTATTTACTAGTGGGACTAGTTAAATTATGGGATTTTTCTTTGTGAGGAGGTAACTATTTGATAGTTCTCAAGTAGGAATTTAAGTCTTTCCCATTGCTGTAAGTAAGAATGCATAAAAAAATGATGTGCTTGTTTTTCAGGTTATTAAAATTCTTTAAAGAAAACAGGATACTCATCAAGATTGAACAAGTTCATGGTAGATTGTTGGAAGTTAATGGTAAACTGCTAGTCATGGTTTTTCTACTTTGAGAAATGAGCATTTCTCATTAGAATACAAAATATTCCTAAATTTTGAGATTTGTATACCTATGTTGTGTTGGTATATTCTGTTAAAATAATTCAAAGCTGCAAATACCAGTTCACATAGTATATGCGTATTATCAATTCTTTACCGTTTCCTCCATTTTTTTTTTTCTCATTCCCTCATTCTGGGTCAAGTGTTTCCTACTCAGGTGACCAAATTACAATTTCTTATGCTTTGTAGAGGACAACAACATATAGTGGACTGGTTTTTGGGTGTCTGTTTACATGTAGAATAGTGTACATGTTGTAAAACTATTATGTATTCAATTACTACTATATTATGTAACATAACAGTATACCTACGTGTATAGGACATAATAGTTCTATAGTATATATACTACTAAATTCTGTCATACTAGATGTAAGAGATGTGATTCTTCGATGTATGAAATATGATTTGATTACAGATGGATTTGATGGGGATGTATGGCCTATATGTAGTAATTCCTAAAGCATAATAAAATCACAAATTGCATTAATGGCCAGTAGGTATATTAGGTACTCATCCATGTTCTAGTCCTATATCACGTGGCAGCTATTCTTTCCTGAGCCATAGTAAGTGGCATTTTATTGTGGCTGGAACAGAGACTGTGCAAAGTGCAATAGGAAATAGCTACAGCTGCAAACAACTTCCGAGTGTTTCCGGTAACATTTGATAGCCTCAAAGGAAGGAAATGAAAGACTGGTCATGTTACAATGGCAGGAATTCATTTAAAAAATAAGTTTGCCTATTTGTGGTTTTTACCAAGATATGTACATTTTTAAAGAAAATTTTTCATAGCTGTTCCTCATGCTGATTTTTATTATGAAGTATATTATCTCTAAAGTCTAAAAAGAAGTGAAATTTTATTCAGTGTAGATTCTGCACATGTTGTTGATGATAAATTTTTCCTCCAAAAATCTGTTTTCATTGACTCCTTAAGAAAAATTACATCAAGGAGTATTTTGGTTTTTTAAGTTATGTGGCTAAAATTGTATTTAAGATTTTGCATGTAAATGACTGAGAGTGGCCTTTATATCAACATAACGATAACCTTGTAAGTGGGTTGGGTCCTTTCCCCTCTCTTTGTATTCCTACCGTAGCTGACATTTTTAGGAATGTTGCTGGCAATCCTCTATAAATTGAATTTGACTTTTGATCTTCTATTCTAATGCTATCAGTTTTCAACAAGAAACAGCTAGTAAGAGAATTAGAACCCAAAGAGAAGTCTATGAAGCTAGGTTACATTTTTTTTTTGTACACTCAATACACAGACTGTTCATTTATGTTCAGTGTTTAGCATTAGTTGATTTGAAAACTCTGAAAGAGTTGGAGTTGAGATCATCTATATATTTTGGCTAAGAACTAAAGAGTCCTAAAGTTGACCAGTGATCTGAGTGAGTAGTAAAAGTCCAGACATTCTAGGTTGCATCTTTGTGATTCTCCAATCCCTGCGTGACTTTACACTGGCCATTTGGTTAATTTTATTAGTGTTTTCTATGGAGTTCTGAAAGTTTGAACTAAATGAATTCTGAGCTGCTTTCCAGTCTTGACGGTCCATGAATAGAATTCCATTTTTGGCTCCAAGCCTAATCCTGCCGGCACCAGTACTGCGGTGACAAACAATAGCTGCTCAGATGGCCACAGCTGCCATAAAAGCTCTCTGCAAGCTGAAGTTAAATGTAGTCTTAGAACAACACCTAAATAAAGGCAGTGCCTTGCTGCAGAGTATCTCTGAGCTCATAGTTGAAAGCTGTAAGGGTAGGATGCTGAGTGATAACTATAGAAAAAGTTAAACATTTGTTCATGCATGGCCCATAAGCAATCTGTATTTTTAGGATGGGGAGTATGGAGAAGCGATGCCCTGTCTCCCTTCCTGTCTTTCCAAGTCAGCTCTGACTCTTGAGTGTGGGTTCTGGTCTTGCCTGTATTTTGTGAGGAGCTGATCTTGGCTCGAGTGCTTAAGGGCCAGTACTTTCCCCCATTCATTTGTTGTATCTGCTGTAGAACCAAACATAATAGCGAGTGTGTGTGGCTGCTTAATACTTACTTTCCAGTTGACTGATAAAAGATTTTAAAGGCTAGCAAATTTGAATGATTTTCCTTTTCACCTATTATATGAATCTTAAAAGTCTGAATAGATAATACTGTCCTTGGCTTGGGTTCTGTCCCTCTGCTGTCTGTCTGGTGTCCACTGTCTACCTACCCGCTGTACAGTCCTCAGGATGACAGCTGTGATCTCTATAAATTGAGGCTGGTTTTATTTTACTGAAACTGACTGGGTACAGATCTGTAGACTAGCATGTCCCATGGACAGAGTGTCACGTGCTACCTGGAATCCTGAGGTGGCTGTCTCCTGTGTCTGTGTCTCATGGCACCTTGTTTTACTTTAATACTTTATTTTAAAAATTAAAGTAATTAATAAGTCTGTTGCCCTCTATTTTCCTCATGTTTGGATAGTTCATATAGTTCTTTGATAGCTTAACTAACTCAAAGCGGGTTTTATTTCAGTAATATGCCATGGAAATTATAAAACCAAACTATTCAGAAGCCCAAGGTTTGAAATACATGTCTCATGAAGTTTTAAAACACTTTTATTTAAATTCCTATTTCTATATCTATTTTCATAAGTGATCATAACTTTTCTTCTCTACCTTCTTTTTTTTTTTTTTTTTGAGGTACTAGGAATTGAACTCAGGGCCATTCAACCTCTGAGCTATACTATACCCCCAACCTGATTTTTTATTTTGAAACAGGGTCTCAACTAAGTTAGGAAGGGCCTCACTAAGTTGCTGAGGCTGGCTGTGAACCTGTGGTCCTCCTGTCTCAGCCTCCCAAGCACTGAGATTACAAGTGTGCACCACCATGCTCCAGCTATAACTTTTCATAATAGTAGGCATTTTACTGTTTTTTCTTAGACTCTGAATAAGAGGAACAAGAGACATAGCTAAAATAGCAAAGATAGTCTAGGCAAATGCAGGGTGAGGAAATGTATATTTTTTCTGACTAAAGAGACTATTTTATTGGGTAAATTATTTTTGGAAACAATTTTCTTGATTAATTTCATGGTACCCTTTATGTTGCTTGCTTTTGAGAACAGAAAATTTTTTTTGGTTCATTCAGAATAAGGATCTTTTCTGAGTCCTTAGTTGAAACAACTTTGTAATTTAGACTTTGTATTTCATAGACATTTAAGCTACAATTTATAACTTATTAATAGAATTACTGAAAAATGCTTAGATAATTCTCATTATGGAGGGAGAAGAAATATGAGAACTATTATATTCAAAGATAGAACTGATACATAATTTGTGATATGTTTTATATATCAATAATTTAAAAATAATCAAACAAATTCAAACCCATCAAATTATATACATTAAATGTGCAGTTTTTTGTGTATCGGTTATACCTCAATAAAGCTGTTAGCTTTTTTAGAGAGTATTAATTTCCTAAAGGTAAATTACAAATTACCATAGATCGTGTGCCTTGAAATAGTGGAAGTGTATTGTCTCACTGTTCTGGAGGCCCGAGGTCTGAAGTTAAGATCAGTAGGTCTACTGTCCCTCTGAAGTCCAGGCTCCAGGCATTGCTTGGCTTGTGACAGCATCACTCCAGTCCGTGCCTCTGTCGTCACATGGCCTTCTTGCCTGTCTCAAATCCTCCTTTGCTTTTCTCTCTGAAGGACACTTGCTGTTGAGTTAGAGCCTACTCTAAGTCCAGGGCCATGTCATCGCAGAGTCTTCACCTTAGTTACATCTTCATAGACCTTTGTTCCAAATAAAGTCACTTTTACAGGCTCCAGGTTAGACATACATCTTGGTTAGGGGCTACTGTTCAACCCACCACAAAAAAATATTTCTAAAACTGTGGAAAATATGCTACTCAATGAAAATTTATGTAGCCATTTATATTATTTCGTCTATGTTAAAGAGACTACATTTCATTTAACTTATGTTCTAATGAAATTTAATGATTTGGTCTGTAGTTGCTGACTTATCAAGAAGATTCTGAGAGATGTTTTAGGCTTTCATAAGTAATTTAAGAGCAGATGGAATCTTCAGGTCAGCTCTTTCAGCCACTTTGAAGTATTTTCTGCAAAGTTAATTATGGCTCTTAAGTACTGTTTATCTCTCATACGTCTGCAGTCCTATTATATTTGTATTTTAAGAAATACATAATATACCAAATAGTACCAGTAGTAATTACCACAATGACTAAAAACAAAACTATTAAAATGAGAGGGAGTAGATTTTTCTTCTTTTTTAAATTTCAGTAAGCATTCAGAGATTATCATGGGATGGAACTCCAGATCATCTTGTTGAAACCTATGTAGAAGTATACTAACTGGGTCCTCATGAATGCAGATTGTGATGTGGTGGCTCTGATACAGGAATGGGAAGGAGGAAGTGGGTTCAGCCATTCATACCTCATGATTTTGATATACACTCATATTGAATAGGGCTAGAACAATAAAAAGACTTCTGAAAATGTTTCTTTGGTTAAGAGCTCAACACTGATTCCTACTCTGCTGCTAACTCTGGCCTTCAGGAATTAATTTAACATTGCTGGATCTCATTTCCTCATTTTTTAAAATGCAAGATTTGGACTAGAGGATTTTAAAAGACCCTCTGGCTCTAGCAAACATTGTTTTTACAGTAAGAGGATATTTTGGAATATATGATACATTTCATTTAAAGTTTGCTTCAACTCAAAAACATTAGAAAAAGTTGTAAAAGATATGCCACTGTAATATTTCTAAGTCTTAAGGTTTTATATCCATGACCATATATTTCAGGCTCTAAAAAAAAAAATCATTTATTTGAGACTTTTCAGCCCAAGACTAGTTTTTACTCAATAAGGACTGTTTCTGCGTGTGTGTGTGTGTGTGTGTGTGTGTGTGTGTGTGTGTGTGTGTGTGACTAAGGATTGAACCCAGGGGCATTGTACCTCTGAGCTATACCCCCAGGTCAATTTTATTTTTATTTTTTTACATAATATACTCATTAAAAATCAGTAATTACCACAGTAAAGAAGTATATAAAGTAAAAAGTTGAAGAGTCCTTTCTTTCCCCTTTCCTGCCTCTTCCTTGGGCCATCTCTTCCCTTTCCTAGGAGTAACCAGAGGTAATCATTTGGAGTTTAGCCTGTAAAACTTTCTATGCACATTCTGTATACACATGTTACCTAAATACTTACATCTTCCATCAGCATCTTACCTTTTGTAGTACTCCTAGTCCAAAAGCTGTTTAAGCAGTGTAAGCTTTATAGTGTGTTCAGTGGTAGGTTATAGGTATTTAATTTTGATTTTTCATAATGTTGCTAATTCTTAAATCACTTAGCCCAGACATTGTTCCTAAGAAACAAATAGTGTTGGTGGAAAAAAATGAATAATGAAGCTAGACATGGGGGCACATATCTGTAATCCCAGTACTTGGGAGGCTGAGACAGGAAGATCATGAGTTCAAAGCCAGCCTCAGCAACTTGGTGAAACCCTGTTTCCAAATAAAAAATAAAATAGGGATGGGAGTATAGCCTGAAGGTAGAAGGCCCCTGGGTCTAATTCTCAGTACCATAGAAACAAACAAAAAATCAAAAGTGAACTATGAGAGAATAGTCTAATCATTTCTACCTTTTAGGTATCGGGATTGTTTCTTTAAATAAATTTTTCACCTTGAGGACGACAGCCCTGTATAGTTAGGCTTTTATGTGTCTTTCAGTATGACATATTTGGGGAAAATATTCAGAAAAGTAAGTTGACTAACAACGCAAATGAACAAGTGAGTGACTTTGAGCTGATAAATATTAGGGACAGCATCATTACTGTTTATGAACAGTCATCTAGTTTTTGACTAGTCCTTAACCAGAGATCATCAGAAGCAAAATATGATACATAAATTGGTAGATTAATGCTTTTTCAAAAGTCATAGTTGAACCCAGAGACTCTTGATTTTCGGATATTAGATGAAGCTATAACTAACCACATTAAACCATGTTTCTTTATCTCTAGCGGAGATGAAGAATGAGGGAGGGAGCATGGTGGAACAGTATCAGCTACTAGAATCTTGGAAAATTTTGCATTTTTTTTTTTTAACCATTTAGGTCAAAGACAGATGTTCATGGAATGTGGATTTTGATAACAAATATAGTTGCTATTTGATTGTTCCTTCAGATTTTAACCACGAGGGTCGGGGGAAGATTTTTGGTATCATAAATGTTAAATTTCTTGGTCTTGATATGTGTCATTTGATATATGGGAATCTTAAGGAGCAGAGAAGATGATTGACTATTTAAAATCAATTAAAAATCCAGTTCTTAAGTTACTCTAGCTACATTTCAGTTTCATAGTGGCCACATGTGGCTGGGTGCTCCCATATTCAGCAGTCCAAATGAGAGAATATTTTAGTCATCCCAAACTTTTATTGGACAGTGCTTTTTTGTAACACAGATTACTGTTGTTCATGCCTTGTAAAATAAGCAAAAGGAGAGAAAACCTGAAGTAGTTGTAGGAAGTTCAAAGGAAAGTAATCAGAGTAGTAGCATGTATAAACAGACTTCTAATTTTTTCCTTGATCTTTCCCCTTCCTCTGCTTATTTTCAAGTAGAATAGTAGGGAAATGGTTCAAAGTAAATTTCCTGCCAAGCAAGGTGAACATATGACCACACAGTTTTCAGTCCTCCAGAATCAGGCCTATACTTTCAGTTTCATTTCTTAGATTACTCCCACTAGAAATCATAAATATCTGCTCTCTCATTGCAGTGAATCTCAACCCTATTCAGAAATCCTAACTTTTCCTTCTCTACCTACCGTCTTGTAACTGCAGTGCTGTTCAAACCAGTGTTTCTAGAACCAGAACCTTCCTTTCTACACTGGCTTCTTTTTCAGTGTGGACTTTAAACTGACAGTGTGGTGGTGTATTGAACTCCCAGTTTGTGAAGTGATCTTGAGTAAGCAACTTAATCCCTCTGACTCTGTAAAAATGGAAATATTACTGTGTAGATAGATAGATTAAATGAAGTAATGTATTTAAAGACCAAGGTACAGTACTTCATAATCTCAGTGACCATCAGAGATGAGGTGATTTGATGTATTTCTTTTTTTAACTTTTACTTTATAGCAGACCATCCCAAAACTCTAGTGTCTTTAAACAACAGCCATTGTTTAGGAGTCTGCTGGGCACTTCTGGTTTCATCCAGGCTTGGCTCATCGCTTTTACAGTGGTGGTTAGTCCCTTGCTTGACTTGCAACTGGCTAATCTTGGATAGCTTCACTCAAATATTTCTTCAACCAACCAAATCAAATTTTCTTGGATTAAAGATCCCTCAGCAAGAGGCCTCGTTTTCCTTTCCCTGTTTTCTATATGAATACTCTAGTGTTTCTCAAATGTAGTCTTTGCCAAGTTCTAGCCTTCATCCCTGTTTTCTGAATACATCATAATCATCTCTACATTCTGACTAGACAGAACAAAATAGTTGGATAAATGCATGAATATAGTCTGGACAGTCTCATTATCATCACCTACTAGTCCTGTTTTTTTGTTTTGTTTTGGCACTGGGGGATTGAACCCAGGGTCATTTTACCTCCGAGCTATACCACTAGCCCCATTTTATTTTTTATTTTGAGACAAGCTCTCACTAAGTTGCTGAGGCTGGCCACGAACCTGCGATCCTCCTATTTCAGCCTCCCAATTACTGGGATGAAAGGAATCTGCCACCATGCCCAGTTTCACCTACTAGTCCTTTTAGTGTTCATCTGGATATACTATCTTACTTTGTGAAGTCCATCTTATCCTTTGAGTTTTGAGACGTTTCAGCATACTGATATAGAAGAAATATGGTAGAGTAAAATTTTATATTAAGGATTAAAATAAGCTAATCTAACATTTCTGTCTTAAAAAATTCTCTAAGTGTCTGAAGTGGCATTGAAAGCTCTATATTGTTTTTTAAGTATGTCCATTAGTTGCAGTAAAGTTTTGCTCTTTAGTTTTGCATACATTTATGAGGTAAATTTGTAATTGCTGATTGGTGAGAAGATATTATACCTGCTGTCTCAGCCTGCCCACATTTATAATAGCTTTGGTAGAAAGAATGCAGTGTTATTCTGGATAACGGAAAGACAAATTTCTAGCTTTTGTCCTTTCATTTCTATTTTTAATTTAAAAGAGCTTGCAGAAAATGAAAATAAAATACAAAGTTAGAAAGGAAGCACTTGCATGTGCATTTTTCTGCTTTTGCCCTATTTAATTTTCTAACTTGCTTTTTTGAACCTATTAAAATGAATAATGATTAATCATTGCTTTTTTTAAATGGTCTCAACTATATGGAAGTCACAGTTAAGAATTCATGGAGAGTTGAATACTATAATGCAGTAAATTTTGCAGTTTAGTATGATAAGGAGAAAAAAAGAAAACCTCTTTGTAGCCACAGTTGAACTAAATTCTAATCCCTGCTTTGTTAATGACTTACGGATGACCTTGGAAAAGATTAACTTTACTGGGCTTAGCAACCTGATCTTGACTACTGAAATTCTATACTATTCTTATCATGTATATATCTTTCTGGTGTTTAGCCAAAAACATCACAGATGTTTACAAATGTATGAAACAAAGAAATGGTTATTACTATTAGGTTAGTTCATATCTGCAAGGTAAATAACAAGTAGTAAGTATATGAAGAAGGTATAATTTGGAATTAGTTTTGAAGTAGATTATTTGTGAAATAGGCAAGGGATGGTGAGGATTAGCAGGAGTGAGATGTGTAAAAAGCACAAGGGTGAGAATGAGTGTAAATATAGAATAAGTTTTGCAGGCCAGAGTGGGGGATATTTGTGGGATATTTGGACAATCTTCCCAGAGTGGTAAACTCTGAGTATGATTGATTGCTCTAAGATAAAGCATACCTCCAAAACAAACAAAAACATGCAGTTTTTCTAGTGTCTTCCTGCTATATCTAGGGATTTTCATTTTTTTCCCCTCAGAATTCATGGTATAAGAAAATTTCATAAGAAGCACCGATTTTGCGCCTCCCTCGGGGGCACCCTGCCTTATGGTGCCCCCATAACTGAATTTTTATTTTCTTTTGTTTATAGTCACTTATGTGATCAGTCTTAACATGATGAATAATCTGTCCTTCATAAGAGAAATACAGTTTCTAGAAATTCCTTCCTGCCTCTCTCTTCTCTTCCAAAATACGTGGGGGAAGTACTTCGTGTTTTTTTGTGTTTGGCTTCTGAAACACTGGGGTTTTTCTTCTGGCACATTACTTCTCGGGGTTAAGATTACCCTTCGCCCATTTTGTTTATTTATTTATTTATTTATTTTTGTAGGCCCATCATTCTTTTAAGTGTTCACACATTCTCCGTTGCTCAGAGTGTAAACTAGATCTGTCTCTATGCCTCTGACCACTTCCCTGAACTTCAGGTCTGTTCCTCAGATCTGTTGGACACCACTAGCCCCTGGACCACCTGTCTCAGTACCTGACACATCTTGCTTGTAAAAATGATAAATGGTTCTCTTAGCCACTCTATGTACTATAAATTTGTATCATTTCCAGGTTCAGAAATCTCTCTTACTCTAATACACATTTTAATTTTAATGTTACTTTCTTGACATTGTAGGAAAAAAGAAAGGTTCACCCTTTTTTTTTTCTTTTTTTTTTGACAGTAGTAGATATAATGACTTAAGCAAGCTAACCAAAAAAGACAGAGACTCTGTCCTCCTGGGTATTGCAGTATAGAAAGGAAGATTTAAAAATGAGTAACCATAATACCATGGGTTGATGTTATTTAGGATAGAGAAATATAAGGGCTTAGAGAACTCAGCAGTGGGATTCCAGGATAGAAGTGGGATAGGCGTTTAAACTGAGATGTGAAGGAATGAATAGGAGCAGTCAGGCTAAAATGGATAAGAAAGGAACTTTACAATTCATTGCATTTTAATGGAATCAGTGTTCCATCTGAGTTAGAAAGGAGAATGAGTAGGAAGCATATAGGACATGTAAATAATTCCAAATCTACAAAGGAGGACAGGTAACTTTTTGGTTTTACATTGAGTTGGTTAGTAATATGGATGTAAGAAATCCTTTGTTAGCAATCATGTGTGCCATAAGTAAATTGTTAAATAGGAAAATTATTTGCTAATGGATATTTGGGCAAAGCTGTTGGTCAGTGATTGTCAGAGGATTTTGCTATGATTATCCTATGCAGTTGCTCCATATGATATTGTCATTGGTAATAACTTTTTGATGCACACATTGGGACAATGAGGTAGGACTAATTTCTTATCATTTTTTGACTGCTTAAATCCGTAGTCAAAAGCGGGTAGTAAACTTTTGATAAGAAGAAAAGATTAGCTCCAAAATGTTTTTAAGACTAATGGAAATCAAGCTCTTGTCACACTGAGCAGCCTTTTCACATTGTTACACAGTGTGAAGCATATTTCTTGAGCCCGTTTTAATTTATAAATGTGGTTCAGGGGAAAATTTCAGTATCTAGCTGCAGTGTAGGCTTTTGTTATTTTGTTTTGTTGTTTTCTCCAAGAATAATTAAAGTGAAAAAAGTATGAAGCGTGTTGCTATTTTAAATAATAAACCATATACCAAATTTCTTTAGTAATCTTTTTTTCTAAGATGACAAAGATTTGCTCAGACTTTTATTTTGTAATTGACCTTATTTTATGAGGATTAATAAACTCATCCTTTTGCAGGTCTCATCACAACTACATCAAGGAAACTGGACCGAGAGCAGCAAGATGAACATATATTAGAAGTAAGCATTTCTTTATTTTTTTTGTTAGTATTTAAATATTTGCAGTTGTAAATATCTTAAGAAAGCTCTTGCTCCTATTAACCAGTATTCATAGCTACTAACATGTTATTAGCTTTTGGTCATTAATAAAAAGGAAAATGAAGGAAACATGAAGATAACTCATATCCCCTCTCTAACCCCAATTCCATCCCCAGAATACATGACCACTGTCATAAGTTTTATTTAATTTTTGTGCTTTATACTTGCACAAATAGACACATACAGCAAATTTGGCTATCAACAATGCCATTTTGAATTCGTTTTCACTTATTTAGTTGATATTTTCCTGTATACATTTTTCAGCTTCCTTTTTCCTTAGTATTATGTTTTTTCTAAAATTTTCTGAAGTAAATATAAATTGAACCCAGACATGTCCTCCTCTTAAAAGTCTTCTCATTTTCATGGTTAATTCAAAATGCCTTCTGATCCTTGGGAAAAAAATAAAAACATAGCTTCATCTCATTTATTGTTCACCTGTTTTCAGCTAACAGTAAATGGTTGCAGAATGAGGGCTAGGCTTAATTTGGAGGAGGAAAATAGAGTATATCATAGACAGTGCTGGGTGCCATTGTCTTAAAACCCAAAGAAGCCAAGAAAAAGGCACTGTAGTAAAGGAAAACCCAGCAGAGTAAACCCGTACTTCTGATAATATTTCTCTTGCACATTGAAATCTAGCATTGATTATTGGAACCAGACCTGGAAAAGCCACATGCTTTTGTTTAATTGTGAGCAACCTCTGCAACTCTTTCATTCCAACAGAGTGGATAATAGAAATTCTAAATGGTGATTTTTCTTAAGTCATTTATATTATTGCTGCTCATAATGCGTCTACTTAATTTCATTTCTCTTCAACTTTGTCAGTAAAATACTTAGTTTTTAATAGCTGTGTAGAATATCTATGTGCGTGAGTTTAAATATCTTCTCTAGAAAAGGTGGCTTCACAGTTCTCTCCTCATTAGTAATTTTGCTGTGTATTACATCTGAGATTTTATTTCATAGGTTATGCAGTTTCTTTGAATTTATTTTTTGTATAGTAGAGCAGAGTCTTGAATTTTCATTCACTTTCTATAGGAATTGACAGAAGGAAGGATATGAGTTTTGAAGAAAATAAACAAATGGCAGAATATTGAGCATAGTAGGTTACAAGCATTGACATCTTGCTCCTCTCCCTTCACCCTGGTTATGAATACAGGTTTCACATTAGTTGTAGAACTCACTCCAGAACACCACCACCCCCCTTTTTTTCTTTTTCTCAATGAATGTGGGAGCAGATATATGTAGGACTTTGAAGATTAATATTAAGACTTCATTGGAAAATAAGGTTCTGTAGTAATTTGCTTATGTGTATCAGTAATCCTTTTGTCTTGGTAAGTTTGAGAGTTGGTGCCAGTATTGATCAGGCTGTCTTAAAAAGGAAAATTCTTTTTCCTTTACAATGTTGGAAATGCTACTGGTTATTGAACCCAAATTTGGGAACCATTTGGCAGTGAATACTAAACAGCACAGTTCTTGGTTGTTATTTCTCCTTTTGCTTGTCTTCTTGTAAAGGTCATATGAAAACTGATCAAAAGGAAATGTTTTGAAAGGTTGAAATTGATATTTTTGTTTTTATTTTATTCTGAAAAACTCAGTAGTAAAAGTAGTTTACTTAAATACTCTTGGCAAGTACCATCAGGACATATTTAACACTTTTTAAAATAGGATTTACAACTACCAAGTTTCAAAGAGAAAATTGTTTCATAGAAAACTTCATCTCTATTAATGTTGGTAGGATCTTAGTAATGTGGAATGAGATTGGAGGTGTGGGTGTAGGGAGGATCATCATTACTTGGGGTCATTACTTTCAATGTACACATTGCTGTAAATGTGAATTTTAAGGGTGAAATTGACTCATACATACAGAAACAGTCACTAGTGCAGTCCTCAAGGATCTTCGGTCTTTGTCCCTAAACTTAATACACGGGTCAGTTACTTAAAATGGAAGTTGTTTAACATTCCTTTACTAAAAATGTTAAGTTGGTCTTAAATTTAAATGTGTGTGTCCACCTCCCTAAGCATTAAAGACTTCTGTATGAGGAAATAGGCAAACAAAATAAAAAAATGATTACTAGTATTTAAATGTATAATACTTAACATGATGAGGTAGTATATTTTATTGATGAAGCTTAAAATGACAGTTTTTAAATTCATTGTATGGAGAGTTTAAGTATACAGAATGTATTTTTTAAGAGGACTGTAAATATTTAAAGCAAGGTCTTTATGTATAATCTCTTCTATGACCTAAAAATATTAAGTTTTTGGTAGCTAAACATTTTGGGAAAGTTAACTTTAGAGTTACAATAATGCAAGGAGAAAAGACTGTATGGTCAGGAAACAGTAAGAAGTAATAGCTCTTTATTGGCTATTTCCAGTTTCCTGTGTCTCCCTGTCTATAAAACTGGGAAAAGTTGCCTTACCTCTGTACAGGATTATTGTCAGAATGAGAGGAGATGGTATAGAGTATAGTGCCATGTGAACTGTAGAAGCTTATACAAATGCTGATTCTCATTAGAGGACAGTCTTTACTTTTTATAAATCTTAAAAACATTTGTTGATCTGTTAACCTTTACAAAACAGGTTACCGTGACAGACCATGGTACTCCCCCCAAGTCAACCATTGCAAGAGTGATTGTGAAAATTCTTGATGAAAATGACAACAAACCTCAGTTCCTACAAAAGTTTTACAAAATCAGACTCCCGGAGCGGGAAAAAACAGAACGAGAAAGAAGTGTCAAACGAGAGCCTCTGTATCGCGTGATAGCTACAGATAAAGACGAAGGTCCCAATGCAGAAATCTCCTACAGCATCGAGGAAGGAAATGAACATGGCAAATTTTTTATTGAACCCAAAACTGGAGTGGTTTCATCCAAAAAGTTCTCTGCAGCTGGAGAATACGATATTCTTTCTGTGAGTTCAGATCATGGTCTTTGAATTTCTTACACGCTTTGACTGTGAACTAAGTCTTGTATCTCTTACGATCTTTCTCTTATTTAGTAAATGACTTCAGTATTTTTGACCCAACAATTAGACAATGCTTTGTGTTTGAGAACTAAGTTTTTGTTTTTCCTTTTCAGCTCTCCAACCGCTTATTTATGTTGAATTTAGTCATGAAGTATTTGACCTTTTCTTAGACAAGTAAACACATGGTATATTTAGATACAAGTATTAAATTTTGAAATTGGCTCAGTTTAAGACAACCAGGCTATGCTTCAGTTAAGGGACGTGTCTTTTGACTGGCTGATATTATCCCTTCTGTACGTATTTTATAGATTAAGGCAGTTGATAATGGTCGCCCTCAAAAGTCATCAACCACTAGACTCCATATTGAATGGATCTCCAAACCTAAGCCTTCCCCAGAGCCAATTTCATTTGAAGAATCATTCTTCACCTTTACAGTAATGGAAAGTGATCCTGTTGCTCATATGATTGGGGTAATATCGGTCGAGCCTCCTGGAATACCTCTTTGGTTTGACATCATTGGTAAGTCATGCTCATCATTTTCACTGTCCTGGTATAGGTCACACTGAGGAGAAACCTGCATATGGTTTTCTATTTTTTGTGCACATATTAGAATTTAAAATCTGGACAAGACTTATGGGTGTAGAATTCACTTTAAACTGTAATATCTTGATTGTACAGTTTTTTACAATGTACAGCATTATAAAACTTGTTCAAAATATGTATAAACATGTGACAATGAACCCACCTAACTGTATAATAATGCACTAATTTTAAAGGAGTACTCTATCCACCAAGTCATTTATATTTTTAAAAAGTTAGCATTTTTTTAAGTACATCAGGGAAAACCTAAATGTTTTGGTTCAAATTATTTTGTGTGTGTGTGGTGCTGGGAATTGAACCCAGGGACAATCTGCCAATGAGCTACACCCTAGTCCTTTGTATTTTTTTATTTTGAAACTTAATCTCTCTAAGTGACTGTGTGCTGGCCTTGAACCTGTGAACTTCCTATCGCAGCCTCTCAAATACTGGGATTATTGTTGTGTGCCACTGTGCCCAGCTTTAATTCAATATATATATATATATAAAATATATATGTAATATATATATAGAATCACTAAAAATAATGTACCATATGTTACATTATTTTTAGTGATTATGATTAGAACATTTCAAGTAGCTATATTTAGGTAAAGATTGTCACATGTCAATATTGAATAAAGAATAAGCCTACAGATTTTGAAGTAGCTCTGCTTAAATGACTGTCATATGGCAGTGTTGAATAGGAAATAAACTTACACAGCTTGATTTGTATAATTTAAAAATTACAGTGTCAGCTTTGGCTTTTTAGTTTCAATTTACCTCATTTTTTTAGTAGGAAACAAGGTCCATTAGATTAATTCATCTTCTTATATAATTTACATGTTTTACTCAATTCTTCCCCCTTTTTTGTTCACTTTACCTCCAACATTGAATGTAATACCTTACCAACATACTTCTAAAAATTTACATTGGAATGACATCTTAAATATTTTTATTGTTTCTTCACAATACTTTAATTACAAAACAATACTTAAGGTCACAAGTATGTGTTGTGATTCCTCTCCAGGTGGAATGTCATATCCCTTGTCCCTCCTCCACCCCTCAGCCATGTTACCCTCAAGTGCTGTTTCAGAAAGTTGGAGGCGGTGGGATACAGGCTGCCAGAATCACAGGATAGATGGGTACAGGCTTCACCTCTTGAACTTTCACAAGTGGTTGGGCTCTTTCTCCCAATTTTGGTCATGATATGAAGTATTTGAATCTCTGAAACCATTACAGTTAATTTTAAGGGGAAAAAAGTTTTATTTATTTTCATAGTTAACTTGCAGTCAAAGTATTTCATGTGCTTTCTCTTAACTTTTACCACATTTCCAGATGAACAGGATACTGTTGTGCAGTATCTAACTTCACTGTTGAATTCTTGCTGTGTATGGAACTGGTTTGACTGATTGTTCTTCTCCTGTGCTTGCTTTCCATGCTTGCTTGCTTCTTTTGGCTGTGCCAGGAGATACACTTGCTAGAGAAGTTTTTTACATCTTTCAGATGACTTGTGACCTGAACTGTACAGCAGAAGGTATCTGCTGAGATCACATAATTTGCCTCAGATTATGAGATCTAAAATAAAAGCATGAATTTTTTTGAGAACTTTATTTCCAGTGACTATTTTTCATTGCCTTTTCACAGTGTGCACATGGTCACCCATTCCTGTTGCAAACATGTTGACTTTTGATCACCCCTAAGATCCATAGTTTTAAGTTTGGTGTAAAATCTTGCTTGTGTGTATGTTGTTTTGCGTTTTGGTTGGATGTAGTAGTAGAACTTCATCATGTCAAGCCTTTATTTTCATTCCATTTCATTTCATTTACTCATGTTCAATGGATTTGAAGAGAATTTTGTTTAGAATATAAGTGGGCATATATTTGGATAGTATTAATAGGACAGAAACTTCTTCATTAAGCTCTGTTTGATAAGAATGACAAAAAACTTTCTAATCATGTCTGATTACAGTTAACTACTATGTTTTTCCAAATGAACATTTGCTTTTAGTAGTTATTTTATTAAGGCAGAAGGCTCAAAATATCACAGTTTTTTAAACATTTGAACTTGGAAATGGCCAGTGGTACTGTCATATAGCTCCTGACGTATAAATTAATATTGAGACCCTCTGAAGAGGCAGATTGGAAGTACAGCAGTATCAGCAGTGTTTTTCTGTTTTCAGAGTTGCTTTCTTGCTTCCTCTTAGTTCTTGGTGTCCTTGTAAGTTAGAGTTCAGTTCTGCCTCACAGGCATTATCTTTCTAACTGGCCACTCTTTCTTGCCTTTCAAAATGCTGGCCCTTTGGAATTGTTTTGATCATTCTCATATTAGGAGTCTTTTTTCACTGCCATTAAGTATTAGAAAGCCACAAAATAAATGACAGATTTTCACCCTGTGACCTGCTTTAATTCTTCTATTTGTCCTAATTTAAACTAGGTGGCAACTATGACCGTCACTTTGATGTAGACAAAGGCACTGGGACCATCATTGTGGCCAAACCTCTTGATGCAGAGCAAAACTCAAACTATAACCTCACTGTCGAGGCCACAGATGGAACCACCACTATCTTGACTCAGGTAAGTGAGTAACTGATGATGTTTTTGCCAGAGGAGGGTTAGGATAATGTTCTAATTTCAGGGTCCACCACAATCCTAGCAGTTGATTTTGCTCTCAGAGGTTCTGAAGTCAGAAGTTAGTATGTTAGTACTGACACATACACGCCAAGAATTTCTATGTAGAAAAAGAAAATTAACTGCAAATCCCGATTTGGGTTTTGCATGTAATTAAGCAGCTATAAAAATTCTTACAGAAGACTTAAGACTGAACCACACTGTTGTTATGGCATCAGAATCCTCTTAATATTATAATTACATTTGAACTATATTAATGTAGAGTGTATCACTGATGAGGAAATGTACAAGTCATTTTCATGAAAGCTGATTAAAGTGATTAATCTTTTAAATCACTTTAAAAAAAATTCTCCCTTCGCTAACTAAAGTTGTATAAAAATGACTGATAAAATTGTTCTAACAATTCCTTTAATCCTTTATTTATTCCTATCTCATGATTAAGACATGACCAGATTACTGAGCTTTCAAACTTCAATGTTAAAACCCTATAAATTAAATTTTCTTACTAACTTTCTCTGATCCTCAGTATGGGCTATTGTAACTTTCCTAAGGAACAATCTTGGGTGAAGAATCATTGTGGAGTTTCAGGAGGAGGCAAAGAGGCATTCATTTATTCATTCATTCATTCATATATTCACTCGACAGATACTTGTTGAATATGTGTTATGTGCCAGGTATTATTTGGGAAGCTGGATAGTGGGTAACAAAAGGCAAACATTCTGTCTCCTTGGAGCTTGCCTGAGGGTGGTAGAAGCTAAAGGGTGGAATATGATTTATATATATGTGTGTGTGTATTTTTAAAGAGGAAGAAGTTAAAGATTAGAGAATAATATGCTTCTGGAGTTCCAGTTTCATATTTTTAGGTTATACTACTTCAAATCTTAAATGAGACAGATTATATGCTAAATCATTTAGTTGCCTTAAAGAATAAAAAGTCTAGTCTGAATGTATTTTTAATTAGTAAATGAGTAGATAGAGCCAGTTGTGATAACATTTTACCCCTTTTTCTAATATTTGTGACTTTTAATGCATGAAAAACTGATATTGTATGCTATACAGTAGGCTTCTGGGCTCATTTTGAGATTACCATGTAAAAGTTCTAGTACAGTATTAAAATTTCTGTTTCGTTGGTACTTGTTCTCATTGTAGAAACATGCAGAATCAATTAATTTCCTCTGTCCTTAAAAATAAGCCCTGAAGTTTAACTTTAGGGCATGAAAGTGAGAATCAAAAGTTGTGATAAATTTAGCAAGTGTGGTGACACATGCCCAGTGATTTAAGAGGCTGAGGCAAGAGGATGACAAGTTTGAGGCCAACATCAGCAACTTAACGAGACCTCGTCTCAAAAAACAAAAAGTACTTGGGGTATAGCTCAGTGGGGGAGCATCCCTGATTCAATCGCCAGAACTGGATGTGTGTGTGTGTGGGCGGGGGGGGCGTTGTAATAAATCAAGCAGGATAATTCTAAGAGAAAGTTTTAAAGAGTGTAACCAGAAATCTAGCAACAGGAACTTAATAAGCAATGGAAATGGCCCTGTGTGGCAACGGGGCTACCAATAGTACAGTCACCTACAGCATTTATCAATAAGTGAATAATTAGCAATGCACCACCTTCCCCACAATTGTATTTTTAGTTAGTACAGTTAGAAATTTAGTATCAAATATGGTGTACATTGACTACAATTTTTATAAAACCTTGCAAATATATTCTTTCTTTTCTCTTAAATTTCAACCGTTCATTTATACTACTGTAACTTATTTTGAGTCGTTTTCCAAAGGTCTGGATAATTCCTAGTGAATCACTGTCAAGGAAAACTGGTCAGAATATAAGAGAATAGTTACAGAGCCCAGGCTGACCCATCACAGGTGGGACAAAGAGAACAATCAGTAATTAGGTTTAGGTTTCTAGTCTGGGACTGAGAGCAGGGAGATACGAATCTGGGAGAGAGCAGAGCAGCAGATACTGCACAAAGAGGAACACAGAAATGTGAACTGTGCTGATAAGGCACTGGAACAGCAAGGTAGATTTGGGTTTGTAGGTAAAACTCAGGAACCAGCAGAGCAGGTTTTATGTGTTTAGGTCAGTAGCAGCAGATGCCAGATTTAAGAAGTCTTAGGAGGCATTGAGAGATCACTGTCAGCCACGCAGGGTGTGTCTTCTGCAAAGTGGGAGCTGGATGGTGGCAGTGTAATTGCCACTGCTCTGCTGCTCTGCTGCTCTGCTGAAGCAGCTCCTCTCCTTGCTTTCCTGTCCTGTGGTTTTCTGCTTGCCAGCCAGCCTTAATTTGAGCCACTTTGCTTTATCTTGTTTGTCTTTCCAGATAACTTACCAAATCCAGTTAACATTTCTTTCTTTGAAACAGCATTGCTTTCATGTTTTCTTTCACTTTCTCTTGAGCATGAATATTGAATGCTCTGTAGCAGGTGACTCAGTTTGAATCTCATCTCTCCCTCTTGCTCCTATCCTGGAGCAAGCTCTAAACCTCTCTCTACTTCCATTTTTCTCTGGAAAATGAGAATACTAATAATCATCCTTACAGTTTTTATGAGGCTAAAGAGACATAACACACAGAATGCTTGCCCTTAAAGCTCCTCTGGCTTGTCACCCTGCCTGTACTCACAGTAGTTGTATATCAGCACAGCAACCTAGGGCTCTTTTCCCTTGCCTTACCTAGACAACTGATTTATCTTCCTCTCTCCATTCTCTGTCACTGCAATTCATCTTGCACTGCCTGCTACTGGAATAGTCTACCTAACTGAAAAGGTTCAGAGAATACAGTGTGTGTTTCTGTGGCCTCAGCTTGGGAGTCAAGGCTATACATATTTCATTCCACATTTCTCCTGCTGCTTTACTATATATCCCTTAGTTCCAAGTCTTTCTGTTCAGTCTCTAAAAGATGGAGACTCACCTCTTGCTTTCACATCCTTGGCCAAGCTCTTCCCAGGACACATTCACCTACCAACCTAAAAGCTACTTCAAACAAGGTATTACTTCTTGCTTTTTGAATGTCCTGGCCAGTCGCTGGACTCTTAAAAACTTGCTTGATGACAAGAGACATAATTAGGCTTTGTAGGTACAAGACATTGCCTGGTGAGCTTAAAAGTTTCATGAAGGTGGAGACTATTGAACATTTGTTTTACACCCTCAATCCTATGTAGGCAATTGCTGAGCAGTTACGTGTACAGTAAATGTTTTAGTTAAATTGTTTTGTTAAAATGGATTGTTTTTCTTTTAGCTATTTATATTCAATAGTGATTAGTTGTTCTTAGAGTAGGAATAAATTTCTCTTCCCAATACCTACTCCATAGTAAAAATAAGTTTAAAATTTATATTGGAAATGAGTATATCATGATTTGATTTATAAGAGATCACAGCCATGCCTTCTGGATCATCTTCGACCTTTAAAAGTGAGGCATCTATAGTTTTACATAATTTGCACATAAAATTTTCTATTGTTTTGTGAGTATATTTATGTAAAATTTGGTGTCCAAAAACTTGTCATTGATATTGCAGTGTTTTGTGAGAACTCTACCTCAATCTCATGAAATGGCCATAGTTCATATGCCTACACCAGCGTAGTCAGCAGCTTTTCCTATGCATTGCTGGGACTTGGGCCTCCTGGCCACCTGGACTAGCAAATTCCTTTGTTCTGTAGAAGGCAATGAAGATTAGGTTTCTTGCTCATAAACGTATTTTTTTGACTGATACTGTTTCCATTGTGCCTTGTACACCTTTTCATTCTAAAAATTAATACACTGTCAAAGTAATGTTTTTTGTTGATTTGTTTTTTTTTGTTTTTTTTTTTTTTTTGCGGTACTGGGGATTGAACTCAGGGGCATTCTACCTCCGAGCTACACCCCCAGCCCTATTTTTTATTCTTTATTTTGAAACCGAGTCTCACTAAGTTGCGGAGTGCCTCACTAGGTAGCTGAGGCTGGCCGCGAACCCGGATCCTCCGGTTTCAGCCTCCCGAATGCTGGGATTACAAG
>PVLC010000448.1:136253-158641 GCA_004027655.1 Graphiurus murinus | reverse complement strand
ATTGTTGATTTGTTTTTAAATTTATCTTAGGCATGAATTTTTCAAAATCCATTCTTTTTATCTCTAAAGCTTTTGTTTTATATCAGGATATTTAAGAGAGCTTTTCTTTTCAATATATTTAAGTTACTTTTAGGAAATAAAAATATTTACTACTTATATATAAGATTTGAACTTACAAAAATATGACAGTTTAAAAACATTTCTTTTTTTCTTTTTTGATAGAGGTAGGGAGTACAATCAGGGACTCGTGCATACTAGGCAAGCACTCTACCACTGAGCTACAAACCCAGCCCAAAAGCATTTCTAATGTTTCTTTTTTTATATTAGAAACCTCCTTAAGCTTGGTGTGGTGGCGCACACTTGTAATCCTAGTACTTGGGAGGCAGAGAAAGGAAGACCGCAGGTTCTCGGCCAGCCTCAGCTACTTAGTGAGCCCCTCTGCAGCTTAGTGAGACCCTGTTTCAAAATAAAGAATAAAAAACAGGGGTAGGGGAATGGTATAGCTCGGAGGTAGAATGCTCCTGGATTTAGTCCCCAGTACTGCAAAGAAAAAAAACGTTTACAGAAATTTGGAGTATCAGGTTGGAATGAGAAAGTTATATAGCATAACCACATCTCATTCTCCTCAGTAGATTAGGAGTTACAGATTCAAATCTAATGCAGGAAAGAAGTCTTCTATAAATTCTGTGTTGTTCCTATGAGTAACCTTACAAAGGTCTCCTTTGTGGAGACCTAAGAGAAATTGTTTACATTTCAAAAAGAAGTGTTAAGTGTGAACAGCATCATATCTCCAAAGTTAGTTTTAAGAATTTAGGAAGGTCTTCAGTATCTTATTCATATTTTAATAAGTAATATATAAATTTAAAAAGTAAAGGTATTTTTTATTCTAGATGTTTGTTGCTTTTATTTCTCATATTTGTATTTCATTTTGCTAAAATACCAGGTGTTTTCAGTGTATGTGAGTTTTAAAATTGGGAATATTATGTGATTCATTTTGTTATTCATTATAGGTATTCATCAAAGTAATAGATACAAACGACCATCGTCCTCAGTTTTCTACATCAAAATATGAAGTTGTTATTCCTGAAGACACAGCACCAGACACAGAAATTTTGCAGATCAGTGCTATGGATAAGGATGAGAAAAACAAGCTAATCTACACTCTGCAGAGTAGTATAGACCCACTGAGTCTCAAGAAGTTTCGTCTTGACCCTGCAACTGGTGTTCTCTATACTTGTGAAAAGCTTGATCATGAAGCCATTCACCAGCATGTTCTTACAGTGATGGTATGGCATCTTCTTGTTTGCCTGTCTCCATTTAGTTCTTAAAAGGTTCCATGAGTTTGGGAGTGATAATGATTTTCAACCCATGAGAAGGTAAACTCCAACATGATAATGCATGTTTTTTTCTAGGTACGGGATCAGGATGTCCCTGTAAAACGCAACTTTGCAAGGATTGTCATTAATGTCAGCGACACAAATGACCATGCCCCATGGTTCACCAGTTCCTCCTATGAAGGACGGGTTTATGAATCAGCAGCTGTGGGCTCAGTTGTGTTACAGGTTACAGCTCTGGACAAGGACAAAGGGAAAAATGCTGAAGTGCAGTACTCAATTGAATCAGGTAAATTTTGAAACACTCAATTTTTAACTTTGTGTTGCTAAAGAGTATTTCTTTTCTTAAATTAGTACTAAGTATCAAAGCATGTATGTGATCACTGCAAAAATTGCTTAAATTGATCTTTAGCTACCCTTTTACATGTTTTTCTTTTTAGTTTTAACCCATCAGAGAGTAATGATCAAGTCCTAATAAGTTTGATTATCAAGTATTCTTGGAGTTTTTACAATATTAGCACAATTCAAGATTGAGAAGTCCTGCAGAAAAAATTTTGACCAATTATATATTTCTGAAATTTTTTTTTTTTGTTTTTGCAGTACTGGGGATTGAACTCAGGGGCATTCTACCTCCGAGCTATACCCCCAGCCCTATTTTTTATTCTTTATTTTGAAACCAGGTCTCACTAAGTTGCGGAGTGCCTCACTAGGTAGCTGAGGCTGGCCGCGAACCCGGATCCTCTGGTCTCAGCCTCCCAAATGCTGGGATTACAAGCATGCACCACCACGCCTGGCTTTTCTGAAATATTTTAACCTCTAAAACTCTTGATTCCTTATGAAACACTCAGGAAAATGGTGGCCTAATAATTTAACATTTACCTTTTCAGTCAGAGAGTCAGTATTTTCTTTTGGAACTGAGTAATAAATTCAATGTCAAAGTGCCGCCGGCTCATCTAATCCTTTTTGGGCCAATTCTCAGAAGAAAAGTGCATCTCCTCTCCCTTCTTGGTTTAGCTCCACTCTGATGTATACCCCCATATACTTTCGAGTTTCATAAGTGGAACTGGGTTGTTGCAGTAGGCCACAGAGTAGGGTCTGAACTAGAAGAAATGTAGCCAAGGCTGAGGGCCTGCTGTCACTGGGCTTGAGGCAGCCTTGGCCAACAAAGCCAAGTAGAACCGTGGCCTAGGTGATTCTAGGTATGATCTGGCAAGAGATCCAGGGTCTTGACAGTGATAACAAGGGTGATGATCAAGAAGGAGTCATGGCAATGTGAAATGTTTTTGTTTTTTATGTGGCCATTCACACATTCATTTATTTCTTGGACTACTTAAGCTTATTTTATGTGTCAGGTGCCATGTTCAGAATATTCAAGCTTGTGCTTGGTAGGTACAGCTTACCATTGGTCCACAAGAGTATATGTTCTAAAAGAATCCTGCTGTAGAGCACAGGGCCACACAGGAATTACATTGCTTTGGGACTTTCCCTACTCATGCCACGTCCTCTGAGTAGTGATGGAATATTGAGAAGGCAGGTTAATTTTCTACCTTCCTCAGTTGTCATTGTTACTACAAGAAGAGCAGTCTCTTGTTCTTTCGTCTTTGTGATGGTTTTAGAGAATTGAAGTCTTGCCCTTTACTTGGCCTTTTTGTTGCTGCCACTGCTGTTAGGTCCAGTGTTCTACCTATTTAGAAGTGATCTCTTCTAGGCATAAGATTCCTTAGCAGTATTGATTAGCTATTATAACCAAAATCTGAGTAATGGAGAGTAATTTTAACAAAATGTTTACCAGTCTGCTTTATATGGTTAAACTATTTTTGTTTCTTTACATAGTTGAGATTTCATTTGTTTCCCTTAAAACAACCAAAGGGAGTTCATTACCCACAAGTAAGATTTTATATACTGCCTATGATTGCAGTGTTAAAATGCATTGTAGTGTAGTTACTTCCTTGAAAAAAGATGAAATGTTTTTCCACTGGTTCAGAAATTTTGCAGTAAGAAAAACAGTGCATTCCATTTGTGCATGCCTAAGCATTTCAATAAAGTAATTTTGTCATAGACAAACTGACTGGGTTTATGTAGGAGAAAATGTTAAACTTTCCCTTAGCTTTCACATAATTTTCAACAACTGGGTGGTTAAAATATGATTGTTGGTGTCTGAGTGAAGGCATGTGCATTCTTCAAATGCTTGTGATGACTGATGGGATTAGTAATTCGGTATTCTAAGAATGGAACTCTCATCTCCCCTCAAAGAGTAGTTAGTACCAACGGAATATTCCAATGTGGAATTAGGACTTCTAAGATTTTTTTTTAATGGTTTTGTTAATGTAAAATTATGCTAAACAATTACTTAATAGGAAGCCAGTGTCATTAAAATGTAGTAGCGTTGTGTGTGCGTCTGTTGGTATAGTCTGAACTACAGAATGTTCATACTGCCTTTCACTTAGCAGTTTATTCATAATCAGCTGCTTCTAATTTGTGTCGGATTACATTTAATAAAGTTCAAAGTACTAGTTGCAAATTCTGTTCGTAACACTGCATGTTTCATTAGCAGCAATTTATTGAGCAAAAGTTTTGGTCTGATTAGAAGTCTTTAGGGGAAAAGGAATTTAATTAAGCAATATTTTTAGTAAGGATTGGGTTATGCAACAGAGACATATCAGTGCCACACTCTGGGCTGTATGAAGTTTTGTTTCTCCTTATGTTATTTTGGAAAGTATATTATTAGAGCACTACTTTACTACTGTTAAAACACTTGGAAGTAGAAGACCCTTAGTAAATATATTTATTGATTAGAATTGTTTTTCTTCTCCAAATGTAGGTTAAATATCATTGCAGTTGAAGCTTGGTAGAGGTTGCCATAACAACAGGCCCTTACTGAACATGTGCATGCATCTGCCATGGGAAGAAACAGATACCCCTGCACATCTCTTCTATGGGCTCTAGGAGGGAGATATGTGAGACAGTGGTAGCTTCAGAGCAACAATTGGCTTGTTTGTCCAGATAACTTCCCTGTTTAAATACAGAGAACAATCTGAGATTCTCATTGTTCTGCTAAAGCGAATTAATAAGCCACTAGCCCAGTACAAACTTCTGCTACTCCCTGCCGTGTTAATTGGTTCATAAATACCACACTTGTATTTCAGTGTTTGGTGAATGTACCTTTTAGCAGGAGCAGGAGCATGCTTATGCCAGTCAGCAGCCTTCATTGTTTTTCCACAAAAGTATGATGTTGCTTTCCCCTCTAGAAATCTGATGTTTTCTGCCTTTACATAGCTGTAGAGAGATCCATATATTAAATCACTAGCTGGGTTCCTGTTTATCCTTTTTTTTTTTTTTTTTTTGCGGTACTGGGGATGGAACCCAGGGGCATTCTACCTCCGAGCTACAGCCCCAGCCCTGTTTTATATTCTTTATTTTGAGACAGGGTCTCACCAAGTTGCAGAGGGCCTCACTAAGCAGCTGAGGCTGGCCATAAACCTGGATCCTCCAGTCTCAGCCTCCCAAATGCTGGGATTACAAGTGTGCGCCACTATGCCTGGCTCTGTTTATCCTTTTTGATATCAGTGACAAAACTCAGAGCCATCTGTATCAAAGTCAAGATACTCCAGATGACAGATATTTCTGAATTTCACATGGCTGAAAAAAGAGCAAGGTTGTCATGCATACTATAAAGAAAATGCAGAGTAAAGAACAGAAACATTCAGACTGAATACAGAGGTCAAGGAAGGCCTTCACACTATTGGGGTCATTCAGGTGAATGAATAAATGAATGAATGAGAGAGAGAGATTGAGAAGAGCCAGAGAAATCTTTTCTGAGAGAGGACACACCAAAAGCAAATGCCCTGAGATGAGAGTGTACTCTCCTGATGAAGGAGCAAAGTGGAACCCCATATAGCTGGAGGTTTGCAACAAGTTGTGCAAGAGGTAGGGCATTGTGATGCTGCCAGTCTGCAGACTTCAGTACCAAGAAACTTAATTCATTTCTTCATTTGTGGGCATGCATGTTTGAAATTTTACTGGCAAAATAAGGTTTCACTATAGAAATACATATGATGAATGTGAACTTTGTCAGCTCAGCTGCTTTATAAGTGCAGACAAAGGAAAGTGAAGGGTGGAGATTGGGCAGCAGCCAAAGCTTACTGTGTCCCTCCACATCAGGCCTTCAGCCTTTCATAATTTTGGAAGGTGTAGGTGATACACAGGTAAGGTGAAAGAAGGATCTTTGAGTTTTGATGACTGCCTATAAGGCAGTGATAGGGAATCTGGAATCATTGACTATACTAAATACAGACAGGCCGGAAATTAGTGTCTGAGTAGCCTGGCAGAGGCATCAGGACCCCGTTCTCGGGCCAGGGTTCAGCCCAGAGTGTCAGGGCCTGGAGAAGCCTGGGCCTCCTCCCTGTCATGGACTGAGGCAGTGCCTTGGGACCTGGATGCAGAGCCAGGCAGACTTAATGAAAACCAGGCTGGGTCTGGCTTCAAAAAAATTGTCATGAATTTTTGGAAAATGTAATAAAGGAAGGAAATGAAGACTATAGAGGAAGTGTTTACTATTAATGATGTGGAGAAAGGAATGTTTGGCTAATTCCCTGGCTTGCAGACCACACCAAGTAGTTCTGGTCTGTGAGTTTCCATACTGATTGCAAACCTAGAGAAAGAAGAAACTGAGAAAGCAGTTAAGTGGCAAGTGAACTTTGTTTTGGGAAAGTGTAATAGTTCATTTGGGGAAAATTAGTCCTGTGACTAGGATAATGAATTTTGGATACTTGTTTATGAAACAGAAAAGGGGCTCTTGAATGGGTCCAGTGTAAGTACCCTCACACTGATCTATCCAAAAAGGCCATAGAGAAGTGTTGGTTTCTTCAAAAGAATCAAACTATGGGATATTGTGGCATTGAGTTAACGTTTAACTCTCTGTATAGTATATCCTGAAAAAGGTCCAAAGGAAAGCAGGCAAAATAATCTGTCCCAGTCATCTGTTTCTCAGCTACAGCACTGTTGACATTTTGGACCAGAAAAAAAATTTGTTGCGAAGGATTTTCCTGTGATCAGAGAATATTCAGCAATGTCCCTGTCCTCTACCCACTAGAAGCCTGTAGCACTTTCTCGCTCTAAATTTTGACAGCCAGAAGTGTGTCCCGACTTTGTCCTTTGCAAGCAAAATCACCCCTAGTTGAGAACCATGGACAACATGATAAATTGACATGAAAAAAAGTTAAGGGACTATTGGTGAAATCTTCAAAAACTGTAAAAAGGGTATATTACACAAAATTATCTCTCAGTTCCCTGAATATTTAAAATAAGGGACAATTTCCTTGAAGATTGATACAGATTTTCCTAGGGAATTTAAATCTTCCCCTTCATAACGAATAAGAATCTTGAGAATTTGCAAATGACAAATGCTGAAAATAGAAATAGATTCCAGAAGGATCTTGAAGGACCATTTGAAAATAATTAACTCAATTGCATTGTCAAAGGAAAACCGTATTTCCAGTTCAGCCAATAGAGAATTTGGGCTTTAGGTACAAAGTAATATTTCTTGTTTCTTGCTTCTCATAATTTATAGCCAAAATCCTGGAAAACGTGGATAAATATGAAACAGGAGACAGTTGACAGTTCTATCCAGATGTTGATATCCCCTACATTTCTGCTTAATTTCAGAATATAATTTTTAAAGATATATTTGTTTCTGTTTTTCCAATTATTACTTCTATTGTTCCTCGTATTTTTCTCTAACTTATGTGTATATGTTTTTTCCCCTTCCAGGAAATATTGGAAATTCATTTACAATTGATCCTATCTTGGGCTCTATAAAAACTGCCAAAGAATTAGATCGAAGTAACCAAGTGGAATATGATTTGATGGTAAAAGCTACAGATAAAGGCAATCCACCAATGAGTGAAATTACTTCTGTGCACATCTTTGTCACAGTTGCTGACAATGCCTCTCCAAAGTTCACATCAAAAGAATACTCTGTTGAGATTAGTGAAATTATTAGCATTGGGAGTTTTGTTGGAATGGTTATCGCTCATAGTCAATCATCAGTGGTATATGAAATAAAAGATGGAAATATAGGTGATGCTTTTGATATTAATCCACATTCTGGAAGTATTCTAACTCAGAAAGCACTGGATTTTGAAACTTTACCCATTTATACACTGACAATCCAAGGAACCAACATGGCTGGCTTGTCTGCTAATACAACTGTTTTAGTGCACCTACAGGATGAAAATGACAACTTGCCAGTTTTTATGCAGGCAGAATATTCAGGACTCATTAGCGAATCAGCTTCAATCAACAGTGTAGTCCTAACGGACAAGAATATCCCACTTGTGGTTCGAGCAACTGACGCTGATAAAGAATCAAATGCTTTGCTTGTATATCACATTGTCGAACCATCTGTGCACAAATATTTTGCTATCGATTCTAGCACTGGTGCTATTCATACAGTACTAAGTTTGGACTATGAAGAAACAAGTGTTTTTCACTTTACTGTACAAGTGCATGACATGGGAACACCACGTTTATTTGCTGAATATGCAGCTAATGTGACTATACATGTAATTGACATTAATGACAGCCCTCCTGTGTTCTCTAAATCATTATATGAAGCATCTCTTCTGTTGCCAACATACAGAGGAGTAAAAGTCATCACAGTAAATGCTACAGATGCTGATTCCAGTGCATTCTCACAGCTAATATACTCCATCACCGAAGGAAACATTGGAGAGAAATTTTTTATGGACTACAAGACTGGTACTATAACCGTACAAAACACTACTCAGTTAAGAAGCCGCTATGAGTTAACCATTCGAGCTTCCGATGGCAGATATGCCAGCTTTACGTCTGTGAAAATTAACGTGAAAGAAAGCAAAGAGAGTCAACTAAAGTTTACCCAAGACTTCTACTCCGCAGTAGTGAAAGAGAACTCCACTGAAGCCAAAACATTAGCTGTCATTACTGCTATTGGGAATCCAATCAATGAGCCTTTGTTTTATCAGATCCTTAACCCAGATCGCAGATTTAAGATCAGCCGCACCTCAGGTGTGCTGTCAACCACAGGTATACCATTTGATCGTGAACAGCAGGAGGCATTTGATGTGGTCATAGAAGTGACAGAAGAACATAAGCCTTCAGCAGTGGCCCACGTTGTCGTGAAAGTCACTGTGGAAGACCAAAATGACAACGCACCAGTGTTTGTCAACCTTCCCTACTATGCTGTTGTTAAAGTAGACACTGAGCTGGGCCATGTCATTCGCTCTGTTACCGCTGTAGACAGAGACAGTGGCAGAAATGGGGAAGTGCACTACTTCCTTAAGGAACATCACGACCACTTCCAAATTGGATCCTCAGGTGAAATTTCCCTGAAAAAGCAATTTGAACTTGATACGTTAAATAAAGAATATCTTGTCACAGTGGTTGCAAAAGATAGAGGGAACCCAGCATTCTCAGCTGAAGTTATAGTTCCAATCACTGTTATGAACAAAGCTATGCCTGTGTTTGAGAAACCGTTCTACAGTGCAGAGATTCCAGAGAATATCCAAATGCACAGCCCAGTTGTCCACATACAAGCCAACAGTCCAGAAGGCTTGAAAGTGTTCTACAGCATCACAGATGGAGATCCTTTCAGCCAATTTACAATTAACTTCAATACTGGAGTTATACATGTCATAGCCCCTCTGGATTTTGAGTCCCACCCAGCATATAAACTGAGCATACGAGCAACGGACTCTTTGACTGGTGCTCATGCTGAAGTATTTGTTGATATAATAGTGGAAGACATTAATGATAACCCTCCTGTGTTTGTTCAACAGTCTTATGCCACAACCCTGTCTGAGGCATCTGTAATTGGAACATCTGTCATTCAAGTTAGAGCAACAGATTCTGATTCAGAACCCAATAGAGGAATTTCTTACCAAATGTTTGGAAATCATAGCAAGAGTCATGATCATTTCCACATAGACAGCAGCACTGGTCTCATTTCACTCATCAAAACCTTGGATTACGAGCAGTTCCAGCAGCACAAGATTTTTGTAAGGGCTATTGATGGAGGCATGCCCCCCCTGAGCAGTGACGTGATTGTCACGGTGGACGTCACCGACCTCAATGATAATCCGCCACTCTTTGACCAACAGATTTACGAAGCCCAAATTAGCGAGCATGCCACTCATGGGCATTTTGTGATGTGTGTGAGAGCCTATGATGCAGACAGTTCTGACCTAGACAAGTTGGAATATTCCATTCTGTCTGGCAATGATCATAAAAATTTTGTCATTGACAGAAAAACAGGGATTGTCACGCTCTCAAATCTGCGCCGGCACACCTTGAAACCATTTTACAGTCTTAACATTTCTGTTTCGGATGGGGTTTTTAGAAGTGCAGCCCAGGTCCATGTAACTGTTATTGGAGGCAATTTGCACAGTCCTGCCTTTCTTCAGAATGAATATGAAGTGGAACTGGCTGAAAACGCTCCTTTACATACCCTGGTGACTGAGGTCAAAGCAACTGATAGGGATTCTGGTATTTATGGTCACATTACTTACCATATTGTCAACGACTTTGCCAAAGACAGATTTTACACAAATGAGAGAGGACAGATATTTACTTTGGAAAAACTTGATCGGGAAACCCCAGCAGAAAAAGTCATCTCAGTTCGCTTAATGGCTAAGGATGCTGGAGGAAAAGTTGCTTTCTGCACCATTAACATCATCCTTACAGATGACAATGACAATGCACCACAGTTTCGAGCAACCAAGTATGAAGTGAACATCAGATCCAATGCTGCCAAAGGGACGTCAGTCATTAAAGTTTTTGCAAGTGATGCTGATGAGGGATCCAATGCCGACATCACTTACGCCATAGAAGCAGATTCTGAAAGTGTTAAAGAGAACTTGGAAATTAGCAAAGTGTCTGGCGTAATTACCACAAAGGAAAGCTTAATTGGCTTAGAAAATGAGGTCTTCACTTTCTTTGTTCGAGCTGTGGATAATGGGTCTCCACCAAAAGAATCTGTTGTTCCAGTCTATGTTAAAATCCTTCCACAAGAAACGCAGCTTCCAAAGTTTTCAGAGCCATTTTATACCTACACAGTTTCAGAAGACATGGCTATTGGAACAGAAATAGATGTCATCCGAGCAGAACATAGCGGGACTGTTCTTTACAGCCTGATCAAAGGGAATACTCCAGAAAGTAATAGAGACGAGTTCTTTGTGATTGACAGACAGAGTGGGAGATTGAAATTGGAGAAAAGTCTTGACCATGAGACAACTAAGTGGTATCAGTTTTCCATCCTTGCCAGGTGCACCCATGATGACTATGAGGTGGTAGCTTCTGTAGATGTTAGTATCCAAGTGAAAGATGCAAATGATAATAGCCCCGTCTTGGAATCCAGTCCATATGAGGCATTTATTGTTGAAAACCTGCCAGGAGGAAGTAGAGTCATCCAGATTAGGGCATCTGACCTAGATTCAGGAACTAATGGCCAAGTTATGTACAGTCTAGATCAGTCACAAAGTATAGACATCATTGAATCGTTCGCCATTAATGTGGAAACAGGCTGGATTACAACTCTAAAGGAACTTGACCACGAAAAGAGAGACAATTACCAGCTTAAAGTGGTTGCATCAGATCATGGTGAAAAGGTTCAGCTGTCCTCCACAACCATTGTAGATGTTACTGTCACTGATGTCAATGATAGTCCACCACGATTCACAGCAGAGATTTATAAAGGAACTGTGAGTGAGGATGACCCACCAGGTGGTGTGATTGCCATCCTAAGTACCACAGATGCTGATTCTGAAGAGATTAACAGACAAGTTACATATTTCATAACAGGTAAGAAATTCAAACCAATTGGGTTAAATTGTACTAGAAGTATGTTAGGTATGTATTTTATGGAAATACAGAATTAAAGGTATGGCTTTAGTTAAGAGTATCTAAAATAAATAGAAATAACATCTGTTAGGGTGCATTTTATTTTTTTTTTTTACCTGAGCAAAGGTATTAGTTTCATTAGACTGCTTTTGATTTTCTTAACTCATTCTGTTAAACGTTATACTTACTGTATAATAATTTAAAAGGAAATAACTACAGCTTCAGTGTCTTATTTATATTTAGTAGTCTTTAGAGTCTTTATATTTTATTTGGCTTAGTGTGGGGTTTAAATGTACATTTTAAGCCAGGCGTGGTGGTGCATACTTGTAATCCCAGTATTGGGAGACTGAGACAGGTGGATCACAGGTTTGGGATCAGCTTCAGCAACTTAGCAAGGCTCTCAGCAACTTAGTGGGTCAGGGGTGTAGCTCAGAGGTAGAATACCCCTGGCTGGGTTCAATCCCCAGTACTACAAAAAGATAGATTTTAATGCATACTTTTTTTGTAAGTAGAAAAGCTGGTATATACCAAATTTAAATTATTTTTTAAAAACTCTTAAAGAATTTTAAACTATATATATCATTTGTACAGTTTATTTTTCCCCTTCTCTATTTATTTTATTTTATTTTATTTTTTTCGGTACTGGGGATTGAACTCAGGGGCATTCTACCTTCGAGCTATACCCCCAGCCCTATTTTTTATTCTTTATTTTGAAACCAAGTCTCACTAAGTTGTGGAGTGCCTCACTAGGTAGCTGAGGCTGGCCGCAAACCTGGATCCTCCGGTCTCAGCCTCCCGTCCCCTTCTCTCTTTAATTCAACTAATGTGACTGTCATTTTCCTCCATTGATGTAATAGGAGGTGATGCTTTGGGACAGTTTGCTGTTGAAAATATACAGAATGAATGGAAGGTCTACGTGAAGAAACCATTAGATAGGGAAAAAAGGGACAATTATCTTTTGACTATCACAGCAACTGATGGGACCTTCTCCTCAAAAGCTATAGTTGAAGTAAAAGTTCTTGATGCAAATGACAACAGTCCGGTCTGTGAAAAGGTAGGCTACTCTTAAATTCGTAGATTATGAGTTAAAATTTCTTATCCTTTCAGGAGGACTATCATCCATTGCCATGTCGTAATTCAAATGTGTTATAATCACTTACTGTTTAAGCAGAAGTATGTGTTAAATGACACAAAACTTGGAAAAGCTGCAGAGCTACTTTTGGGAATGCTAACTAGGCCAAAAAACCTTGTTCTAAAAAAAGCTAACTTATGGACAGTATTACAATTGTGTCTGACTCCTTAAAATGGTCTGTAAACTTCAGGAACAATAAGGTTGTTTGGGGGTTATCTGGCCAGTGGGTCTGCAAAGCTCTGTTTTGCTTTAACACACCATTTGGGGCACTTGTTCTTCTATACACCAGAAAAACTAAGAGTGAAATGGCTCCCGCACCTGTGAAGTTTACCATTTAATGGGAGAACATCATATAGCCCAGAAAAGAGCCTTTTCCCTTCAAGGTTAAGGTGAGGGCAATGGGGTTTAAAGCTGGAGTGGTCACAAAAGCCAGGAGATCAGGGAAAACTGAATAGAGCAGAGTTTGGGCTCAGCCTTTATTTAGTGATCTGGAGTAGAAGCAGAAAGGCAGCAGAGCATGTGGAGTGGATGGAGGTGTAAGAAGAGAAAACAATTTACCAGAAGTGGGGAATTCTCTTAAGAATCATAGGAGAGTGGGGAGGAGGCAGAGGGAAGTGAAGGTCATTTCAGGGAGTTTGAGCTCTATTCTCAAGAAAATAGGGAGGGACTCTGAACTCTTATATTTGAAAAATAGAGATGATATGGCCAAAAGACCTAAAAGTTCCTTAAAGGAGTAAGTTTGGAAGTTCTTGTCCATTATTTGGATAAGAAAGAAGGAAAGCCAGGGAGTAATAGAAGAGAAGAGGCAGAGGCAGCAGAAGAATGAAAGGACCACAGACGCTACATAAAACAAGTGGTGTCACTCAGTCCCTACCTGGATGACAGCATAACAAGGGGAGTGGATTGAGTCAGGAACTCTTACTGTGGGAATGCTTGGAGGAAGACCAAGATGGTGATGAAGATAAGCCTGGCCTGGGAATTGGTTTTAGAGGAAGCATGCTGAGTTCCACTTTGGATATGTTAAATTTAGGGTAATGGGACATTTAGTTGAATGTGATTTTTAGACATTTAGAGATGGTGGGATTGAGGATGGATATTAGGAAAGTATATGTAAACTGGGCAGTGTTTATGGACACTGATAAATTGAGTTCATTTGAGAGGATACCAACAACAAAAAAAGGAATAGATGGGTATTTCCAAAGAGAGGAGATGGAAAGAATAGAATGATACTGGTGTGGTGTCATCGGGTGAGAATGAGAAGTTGTGAAAGGTAGGGGAGCAGGTAGAGGTATTTCATAGCTCAGGAAGATGGTCAAGACTTGAAACAGACCATTCGAATTCTGTGCTTGTCTTGGAGAGGACTGTCACGGTGTTATGACATGGATGGATACCTGACTGCAGATCCCATGGTGCACATTAATGAGAAATAGATTTGGCCGGTGAAGAAGGTGTGAGAGGAAAGGAAGGAAGAATGTGCTAGATTGAGAGAAGGCTGGTGAGGGGAAAGTGATTATGAAGAGAGACAGAGCAGTTGGAGAATGCTACAGATTCAGTATGAGATGTGTTACAGCTTTGGGAAGTAAAGGGGAATACTTAAAATTCAGTCTTGAGAGGAAGTGGGGCTCCTGGGGGATCAGGAATTAATTCCAACCTGTATTTGTCAGTGGGGGGGAGGAGACAATGTATGTATTTTCTCTTAGAGAAACTAAATGCATTTTGTTTTTTATTACTTTCCTATTACTTGAATGCAATACTATATCATCTTTGGGAATAATAAAATTAGGACACTAAACTATTTGAGTTAATCACTATTGCAAAATATCCTGTTTTATGCGTCATCGAGGGCCTGGGGATGTAGCTCAGCATGTGCAAAGCCCTGAGTTCAATCCCTGGCACTGGGGGGAAACTAAAAAAAACTAAGAAGAAAAGGAAATGTGTGTATACACACATGCACGCGCACACGCACACGCACACACACATACATATATATAACCTATATATATATATATGTTTGATTTTATATTTGTCTGTATATCACCTATAAGTTTATATTAAAAAAGCAAATTCAACAAAATTTTATTCTTTTTCTCTTACATTTCATTTATGACATAGATTCCTTTATCAGAGCTAGAAACAACTGTCTGTTGTGTTTGAAGGTTAGGGCAGATATGAAGAGAGCGGAGCAGACACAGTTAAAGAAGAGTCTGAGCCTTGCCTATCCCCTCTGTGGTCTTGGATAATTCTTTATTTTCTCTTAGAACACAAGGATCACTTCTCCTAATTGCAATTATTTGGTTATTTGTTATAAACAAAACATAATAAATCCATGTACTTGGAGATATGTAATTATGATGTAATAAACATTCTCTCTTAATTTTGAGGTAAATATGGAGCACTGCTTTTTTTTGTAAGAATTTAAATGTGAAACTGACTCAACAATATATAATATTCAATACTCTACTTGCTAAAAGGTCAGACTCAGGGAAATGAAGATATAACTATTACACAGCCCTTCTTACATATATATATATTTTTAAGAGAAATGGTTTTAAAAAGGTCTTTGAATTTTAACTTCAGTCATTTCCCGTGTTTTCTATAGCCCAAATGAAATGATTTCTTTTCCATTCTCTTGGCAGTCACTGCTGGCTTCTAATGTTTTTATTCTAACCATAATGTTTGAAATCTTTGTAGACTCTTTACTCAGACACCATTCCTGAAGACGCCCTTCCTGGGAAATTGATCATGCAGGT
The DNA here is from genome assembly GCA_004027655.1 of Graphiurus murinus. NCBI lineage: Eukaryota > Metazoa > Chordata > Mammalia > Rodentia > Gliridae > Graphiurus > Graphiurus murinus. Next base: position 143,549 of record PVLC010000448.1, on the reverse strand, counting down.
CTCTGCTACAGATGCAGATATCCGTTCCAATGCTGAAATTACTTACACATTATTTGGTCCAGGTGCAGAAAAATTCAAACTAAATCCAGACACAGGTAATGATGGAGTTTGGGGCAAATTTAATTGTGTATTCCAACAAAATCTTGTATGTGGGTGATTTTATGTCACATACAGAATTTGAAATTACATTTTGTACTTTTCAAATTTTCTGTGATGCTATGAAATTGGCATCTTTTAGAAATCTAAACAGTAATTCAAAGTGTAAAATTTGGGGTGAGATAGTATCACTTACTTGAACTAGATTTAAAATATAGAAGTTGTTTATACAACTCATTTAAGAATACTCAAAAGTATATCTTAAACTTTTTGCTTACTATATTTTATTTATAAAGCATGTCTTTTGAATATGTGACCATACGTTTATAATTTAATATTTTCTATAATTAAAATGATCCATGTTGTTTTATTCATCTTTAAATAGAATTGTTTTCCTCTTATAGTTTGTATTGTGCTAAAATTGGGATCAAGTAACAGTTTTCTATTAAGCTTTATTTTCTCCCTGAAGGACTAATTATGAACATATGGTCTCATTTTGGGGTCAATTTTTAACGTTTAAAATTTGCTAAGTTAGGTAACTGTTTTCTTCCTTTTGGGGCATTGCATGTAATGATAGAGGCCCCAGCCTCAAGTCTCTGTCTTGAAGAGCCAGCACCTGGCAGGATTGGAGAACCTGGAACTCACTGCACTTATGCAGCTGTTGCATCTGTCACAGATAAAATTATTCTCCGGGCAAAGGCTGTTATTCAGATTTTGGAATTGTAAGAGAAAAAGAAAAGTAAGGAGCATCCTAAACTTCAAGTGTGTTCGTTTATTTTTGTTTTGTTTTTAGGTGAACTGAAAACATTAGCTCCCCTGGACCGAGAGGAGCAAGCAGTGTATAATCTTCTTGTCAAAGCCACAGATGGAGGCGGAAGATCCTGTCAAGCTACTATTGTGCTCACATTAGAAGATGTGAATGATAATGCTCCTGAATTCACTGCTGATCCTTACACCATTACTGTGTTTGAAAACACAGAGCCTGGAACATTGCTGACCAGAGTGCAGGCCACCGACGCAGACACAGGTATCCTCTAGAAGCTGCGACTCCTTCACACTATAGGGAGGACTTAGGAGCCACCACCTGAAAATGCATCCCTAGAGCAGCCTTTTTAACTTACTGTACCTCATACATGTGGAGTAGCACGAAATCTTCAGAATAAGTCATTCATTTTTAATAAATACTTGAGGATTTTTTTTGTTTTGTTTTGTTTTGTTTTGGTACTGAGAATGGAATCCAGGGTTACTCTACCTCCAAGCTACACCCTCAGCCCTTTCTTTTATTTTATTTTGAAACGGGAGCTTGCTACGTTTGATCATAGTCTCACTACTTACTGAGGCTGTCCTCGAACCAGCAATCCTCCTGTCTCAGACTCCCAAGTACTGGGATTATAGGCATGTACCACCATGCCCAGCTTTGATGAATATTTGATACCTCAAAATTATGCCCAGTGAACTAACTGCTTAGATTTGGTATCTCTGTTTAGGGATCAGATCAGTTCACAAATTGATCTTTGTAGCTCATTGAATTAATTAGTGAAGTGTATTTTGTGAATAAACTGTTAGTATCATAAAGAGATTTTAGTATCAGGAATGTAACAGAAACAAATAGTATATTGTTACAGTTTTACAAAGCTTTTAAATTTTTTTTCTGGAGAAAATAAGACTGGAGCATACATATTTGTAGCATTTTGAGAGTAGAGAACAAAATAACTTCTTCAATCATTGTAAATACTGAAGAATTTGAAGAATAGCAAAAATGTTACTTTTCATGTAATTCTTTGTCATTGAAGTTAAATAATAGATATCTTTTTTATTATTATTATTCATGCATTGTAAGCATACATCTTTGTTAGGTACAAATTGATAACGACATATGTGCCCATATTTCTCATTTGACCCCTTCCCCAAATTCCCACCCCGTTCCCTCGCCCTCCCTCCCTCTCAAGTTCAGTTTAGTGAGTAATCTTGATATACATTAGTGTGCCCCCCATCCCCCGTCCTGTCCATCCCCTTCGGTTAAATCAACTTCTTTGCTTATCAAGAATAGATATCATTTAAAGAGTTTGTTTGATTCCATAGGAAAAGCTCTTCTATGAAATCACATTTATTTTAACTAATTAAATTAGTGATTCAGAGCTTGCTTTTTTTACATTATATTTGTAAGAATTTTAAAATAATGTACATTAGCATTTTACCATCATAAAAGTATGCTGCATATGTGTCCTTTTTAAGTTTACATTTAAATTATTTTGATATTAAACTTTCTGACATAATTTCATGTCTCAACAGGACTAAATCGAAAGATTTCCTACTCACTGATTGACTCTGCTGATGGGCAATTCTCCATTAATGAATTATCTGGAATTATCCAATTAGAAAAGCCTTTGGATAGAGAACTGCATGCAGTATATACCCTTACTTTGAAAGCTGTAGACCACGGTTTGCCAAGAAGGTTAACTGCTACTGGCACTGTTGTTGTATCGATTTTGGATATAAATGACAACCCGCCTGTGTTTGAATACCGTGAATATGGTGCCACAGTGTCTGAGGACATTCTGATTGGAACAGAAGTTCTCCAAGTATATGCAGCAAGCCGGGATATTGAAGCAAATGCAGAAATTACCTACTCAATCATCAGTGGAAATGAACATGGAAAATTCAGCATAGATTCTAAAACAGGTAACTTACCATGTAAATGAGAAGCCCGTTATTTCACCACAGTGGTTACATCTTCTTGGTGCTATACCTTATACAAATTGGCAAGTGATATATGGTTAGTAGATGTTCAAAAAGATAGAACTCAAGTTTTCTGTTGGTTGTTGTTTAAAGTGCTATTAAAAGTAGTTTAGAAAAGCCGGGCGTGGTGGCGCACGCTTGTAATCCCAGCATTCGGGAGTCTGAGACCGGAGGGTCCGGGTTCGCGGTCAGCCTCAGCTACCTAGTGAGGCACTCCGCAACTTAGTGAGACCTGGTTTCAAAATAAAGACTAAAAAAAAAATAGGGCTGGGGGTATAGCTCGAAGGTAGAACGCCCCAGAGTTCAATCCCCAGTACCGCAAAATAAATAAATAAAAGTAGTTTAGAAAACTTAAGACTATAGCTCTACTTGATAAAGTACATTTCTGGCATATCCATTATAAACTAAAAGCAAGTTAACTTAATCACATTCTTATAGTTTAGTGATGATGTAAACTGTCCCAGGCCAGTAAAGATAAGAATGGCTGATAATAGAGGACTTTGTGTAATTACTCCTTTTATCCCTCGTGTCAAACATAAGTGAACTAATTTCCTGAGTAAAACTGTAGTTTCAACCTCTTGGGGCTTACTTTTATAGTGGGAATCTGATAATTCATTAACTTGACTTCTTTATTATGATAGTTATATATAATAGTGAAAGTACTTTGGGTCATACTGAAGACTGACTGCCAACAAGGTCAAAAGTCAGAGGTGCTATTGACTCCTGCCGTATAAACACTAATTTTGTCTTACTAACTTGTGGTCTGAAATAGCTTTCAGTCTTAAGGCATTTTTAAAAGTTCCACCTTTCAAACCATATTTAATATATATGACTATTTCAGATAAAGAATAGGTGATGATATTAAAAGGTTTAAGGTGTTTTTTTTGGGGGGGGTATGGGGATTGAACCCAGGGGCATTCTACCTTCGGGCTATACCCCAGTCCTATTTTTTATTCTTTATTTTGAAACAGGGTCTCACTAAGTTGTAGAGAGCCTCAACTAAATAGCTGAGGCTGGCTGTGAACCTGGATCCTCCTGTCTCAGCCTCCCAAGTACTGGGATTACAAGCGTGGGCCACCATACCTGGCTTAAAAGTTATTTTTAACATCATCATAGAATTATTTTTAGGGCTCTTTTATCCCCACCACTTTTTAAGTAGGAGGAGCTGTAATGAACTGATAAGGACAGATATTACAGAAATATTTTAATGAAAGGGATTTTTAATGTAAGTAGAGGATTATTTTTAAGGTATTTTTCAAGAAGGTTGTATAGGTCTATAAAGAATGAGAAGGGAAAAGAAACAAAAAACATAGAATTAAAGTTTTTAGAATTATGTTTAGTAAAGTCTTATGAACTATGGTTAGGAAGCAATAAGAGATGTAATCATTTTTATAGCACGGATGTAGGAAATGACTATAAAAGCGACTTAAATATCATAAGGCCTGGGCATAGTGGCATGCATGCCAGTAATCCTAGTACTTGGGAGGCTGAGACAGGATGATCACAGGTTCACAACCAGCACAAGGTAACTTAGTGAGACCCTGTTTCAAAATAAAAAATAAAAAGAGCTGAGGGTGTAGCTCAGAGATAGGATCCCCCCTCCCCCAGTTTTTTCTCCAGCATCTCAATAAATGCATACATATATACATACATACTGCAAGGAATATCAGGAAAATAATAATAAGAGGAATAAATGTAGATCCAGGGATGGGCAAATTCCTAAATTTTATTGTTGAATTAAGGACATAAGCCAGGCACAATGGTGCGTGTCTGTAATTCCAGTACTTGGGAGTTTGAGACAGGAGGATTACAAGCTTGAGACCAGGCTCAGCAACTTAGCAAGACCCTGTTTCAAAATTAAAAAAAAAAAAAAAATGTGGGGAGTGTAGCTCAGAGATACTATGCCCTTTGGGTTTAGTCACCAGTAAACCTGGCTCCCCAAATAAGTTAGAGAACTACAGCTTGGTGCAGTGGCACACACCTGTAATCTCATCTACTCAGGATACAAAGGCAGGGGGATTGCAAGTTTGATGCCAGCCTGGGCAACTTAGTTGAGACCCAGTCTCAATATTTAAATTTTTTTAAAAGGACTGGAGAATGTAGCTCAATTGTAAAGCATTACGAAGCATGTGTGAGACCCTGGGTTCAACCCCCAATACTACAAAGAAAGAAAGACAAAGAGATTAGAAGATGCACATAAATGGTGGTAATTACTTTCAAAGTGGAAACTGAATTTGTTTAAAAGTGTTACCTGTTTTAGTCATAGTAAGAAAAAGGGGTGGCATTATAAAGTACTGAAAATAATTGTGATTTTCTTGCAGGGGCCATATTTATCATTGAGAATCTGGATTATGAAAGCTCTCATGACTATTACCTGACTGTAGAAGCTGCCGATGGAGGCACACCTTCACTGAGTGATGTGGCCACTGTAAACATTAACGTGACAGATATCAATGATAACAGCCCCGTGTTCAGCCAAGACATCTACACAACAGTGATCAGTGAAGATGCTGTTCTCGAGCAGTCTGTGCTTACGGTGTGTGTTTTCTCCTACAGCTTTCTTTTTTTTTGCGGTACTGGGGATTGAACTCAGGGCATTCTACCTCCGAGCTATACCCCCAGCCCTATTTTTTATTCTTTATTTTGAAACCGAGTCTCACTAAGTTGCGGAGTGCCTCACTAGGTAGCTGAGGCTGGCCGCGAACCCGGATCCTCCGGTCTCAGCCTCCCAAATGCTGGGATTACAAGCGTGCGCCACCACGGCCGGCTCTCCTACAGCTTTCTTGTTCTGGATCTTTGCAATAATTTTCAGTAAAATCTATTCAATTCCTATAGTGGCCTTATTTGAAAATGTATTGGAGATATGACCATGTCTTTTGTTAACCCAGTTGGTTACTAACTTTGTTATTATAAGTAGTTGCCTTAAAACAGCTGGCAACTTAGCCGGGCATGGTGGCGCATGCTTGTAATCCCAGTACTTGGGAGGCTGAGACAGGAGGAACCGGGTTCGTGGCCAGCCTCAGCTACTTAGTGAGGCCCTCCACAATTTAGTGAGACCCTGTTTCAAAATAAAGAATAAAAAATAGGACTGGGGATGTAGCTTGGAGGTAGCATGCCCTGGGTTCAATCCCCAGTACCACAAAAAACCAAAAACAACCCAGCTGACAACTAATATCAGGAATTTGTAGCCTTCTGTGCCTTCATTAGCTTTCTCCTAAACAAGAATGTGGTATTTTCTAGGTTATGGCTGACGATGCTGATGGACCTTTAAACAGCCACATCCACTACTCAATTATAGAAGGCAATCAAGGAAGTCCATTTACAATTGACCCCGTCAAGGGAGAAGTGAAAGTGACCAAACTTCTAGACCGGGAAACAGTAAGTGATAAAGTTGGATTTAAATTGTTTACAAATCACCAAGTTAATAGAGGCGCCTTGTGTTCCTATCTGCTGGACAAAATGTGAAGTACCAAAAGGGTAGAACCAGCCTTTTTCTGAGGAACTGAGGAGCAGGATGTAAATACTTCAAAAGCAACTGCACTCTGAAAATCTCAAGAATATAAGAAATATGTTTCCTACTAATAAAAAGTTTAGATAATATAAGTTTTTGTTCAGGAAGAAATTACTGTTAGCTCCAGCATTCCAAGATACTCACCTAACTAGAAGCTGAGTTGTAAATAATAGCAAGAGATTTGCAAAACCACTTGGGTTGAGAGAAGGGAATTCCCTCTGAGAAAGTACATGAACAAAAGCATGGAGAATAAAAGCATTAACTGTATTTAAGGAACTTCACCCATTTGTACTGGAGTAATCACACCAAGCAGCAGAGGGAAGTAAAATAAAAGGTATTTTAGGAACAGATAATAGGCTAAATGACCACAACCAGAGGTTCAGACTTAGTACTGCAAGCATTAGGGAATAACTGAATATTTGAGAGCTGAGGTGTGTTAAAAGAAGACATTCTGGAAGATTAGGACTTTAATAGATCCAAGTGTACTTTAGAGTGGTGAGAAATCCAGAAAGTTAGGAAGACTATTGACAGTTCATTGGTAGTGAGGAAACAAGGCCCTGAATTGAAAAGAGCAGTGAGAAGTGGGCGAAAAGCCTAGTGGAGAAACTTTGTAAAGGAAAGACTAGAATCCATAGAGCCTTGTATGGAAAGCAGCGCTTCAGAGATGATGTGACCTCCGTCAGTCTTGCTATTAGGTTGGGAAGTTATGAGCTATAAATGCATAGGGGCTAGGGGGAGTTCATTCATATGATTTTTTTTTTTTTTTTTTTTTTTTTTTTTTTTGCGGTACTGGGGATTGAACTCAGGGGCATTCTACCTCCGAGCTACGCCCCCAGCCCTATTTTTTATTCTTTATTTTGAAACCGAGTCTCACTAAGTTGCGGAGTGCCTCACTAGGTAGCTGAGGCTGGCCGTGAACCCGGATCCTCCGGTCTCAGCCTCCCGAATGC
>PVLC010000448.1:65641-136153 GCA_004027655.1 Graphiurus murinus | reverse complement strand
TTCATATGATTTTTGATCTGCTGGTTTTTAGAGTGAAATGGCATATTCAAGCAGAATTATTTGGCCAGTATTGGGAGGTTTTAATCAGACTTAGAGACTTGAGAGCTGGAAATGTGCATATCATACAAGAATTGCACATGAGCATAGAAGTGATCTGAGGGACTAAGATAAATGTGGACAAATGAGCTGAGGCAAGCCCGACTGAACGGCCCGCCAGCTGGCTGTCCAGCTCCATCCATCCCCGCTCTCCCTCACTCTGACAGACACAAAAGGATGTAGAGCAGGAACTGCCTCACACAGAGTGGCATGAAGAAATGAAGGGCATAAGTGATAATAAAGAATGCAGTTGCAGAGGAACAATGAATATATTTAAGATAAGAGGAATTCGAGGAGATATTGATGAGATATCTCATGAAGTCCCAATTCTCTTTTTTTTCCTTTAACATGTTCTTTTTCGTTAGGAACTTTGCAAAAATTTAGGAAGTATGCCTGTTATGTGTAGGGCTGCTGTTCTGCTGGGCAGTGAAATTTAGTATTTTTGATTAAAGAACCCAGATCCTTCAGGACACTTACATTCATGTGAGGTGAACGTGTTTCTCAAGCTGATTTGCCATCCCAACCCTTTTTGGTTGGAGCATTTTGTGGGACTAATGTTCTACAATTATTACTCTGGAATTCAGCCAGCTTTCTGGCTTCTTCCACCACTCATTCTAGAAGAGAGAGCTTAGCAGGGAACTGCCCTAAGAGGGAAGCTGTCTCACTTGATTCTTCCATAAGAGGTCACAGAGATCATCTTGAGGAATTTAGACAGCTGAGCAAAATCCAAGTGTGAAGCTGAGAGGTGAGCGTGACGTGACAGGTCCTGAGGTGTCAGACATGAGTCAGCACTCATGAGTGAGAGGCAGCTCATGTCTGTCCACTTCTGCCTAAGTGCAAGATTTGGGCCCTTGGAGCCAAGCATAGCCTGTAATCCCAGCTACTTAGGAGGCTGAGGCAGGAGAACTGCAAGTTCTAGGCCAATTTATTTGTATCATTTCTGTCTTCTGCTAATAGAACTACAAGTTTTTTGAAGATTAAAGCACTTTAACAAGATGAGTATTTTTTGAGAAGCACTGGAGAGTCTAATCATAATTGGTGGCTTTTTCTGTTGAGAAAATACTTGTTATTTGTAGTGTACTTGTTTGTAGGTTAGGGAGTTACCCAGAAGCAGGATAAAGCAAATGATGACAGTTAATCATGACTGAAAATGGCCTTCTGACAATGAAAGTGCATTCTCTGACTTTTACCCTAAAAAAGATTTCAGGTTACACACTCACAGTTCAGGCTTCTGATAACGGCAGTCCACCTAGAGTCAACACTACGACCGTGAACATTGACGTGTCTGATGTCAATGACAATGCTCCCATCTTCTCCAAGGGAAACTACAGCGTGATCATCCAGGTAAGCCCCAAGAGCCCTGGAGTCCTGCAGAAATGACCTCTTTAGTTGGCCTCAATTGCTTGCTGGAAATAGCTTTCTTTTCCAAAGACTACATTTTAGAAATGCAGGAAAAGTAAAATTAGATTGAGTCTCCTTTAATATTAAAGGATGGACATTTTCATAATGCAGCCTTTTATCTCCCTTCTTTTTGTGCTTTGGTTTTTTAGATATTCTTGCCATACTAGGACTAAGAGCTTTCCGCTGTCATGTCCTCTGCTGCAGTTACGTTGTGTCTCTTACCATATAGATTTGGTTGTGCTGAAATTGTTTTGTTTTTAATTTTGTACAGGAAAATAAGCCAGTGGGTTTCAGTGTGCTCCAGCTGGTAGTGACAGACAGGGACTCTTCTCACAATGGCCCGCCCTTCTACTTTACTATTGTGAGTGGAAATGAAGACAGAGCCTTTGAAGTGAACCAGCAAGGAGTCCTCCTGACTGCAGCTGTCATAAAGAGGAAAGCGAAGGACCATTACCTCCTGCATGTTAAGGTATTAAAGTCTTTCTTGATGATTTGATTGTGGATTCATTGAGGAGAGCTGCTTGGCAGTTACATTCTTCTGTTAAACACTTTACATTTCATGAGGAAGCAAAAACTTTATACAGTTCTAGTCTTTGTGTTTTGCCATGCCTTCGTGTTTGTCCGGCTGCATTCTAAGGGGGCTCATTTAGGCATTTGGTTAATTTCTCCATCATAGACAATGATGGAGCTGAGTTTCAATGTGAATTAGTAAGTGGCCCATGAGAAGCCTGTCAAGGAAGAATAGGCATTGAATAGTTGGTAATTTTTTCGAATTTAACATAAATGTATTTTTATTAAAGAATAATACACAAAGACAAAGGTGATTTTTCTTTTCTTGCAGGTGGCAGATAATGGGAAACCCCAGTTGTCATCTCTGACACATGTTGATATCAGGGTTATCGAGGAGAGCATCCACCCTCCCGCCATTTTGCCACTAGAGATTTTCATTACTGCTTCAGGAGAGGAATACTCCGGTGGTGTCATTGGAAAGATCCATGCAACAGACCAAGACGTGTATGACACTTTAACCTACAGTCTTGATCCCCAAATGGATAACCTGTTCTCTGTTTCCAGCACGGGGGGTAAGCTGATCGCCCACAAAAAGCTAGACATAGGACAGTACCTTCTTAATGTCAGCGTAACAGATGGGAAATTTACAACAATGGCGGACATCACAGTGTATATCAAACAAATAACACAAGAGATGTTGAACCACACCATTGCTATTCGATTCGCCAACCTCACGCCAGAAGAGTTTGTTGGTGACTACTGGCGCAACTTCCAGCGAGCTTTACGGAACATCCTGGACGTGAGGAGGAACGACATACAGATTGTCAGTTTGCAGCCCTCTGAACCTCATCCACATCTCGATGTCTTACTTTTTGTAGAGAAATCAGATAGTGCCCAGGTTTCAACAAAACAACTTCTGCACAAGATTAATTCTTCCGTTTCTGATATCGAGGAAATCATTGGTGTTAGGATACTGAATGTGTTCCAGAAGCTCTGTGCAGGACTGGATTGTCCTTGGAAATTCTGTGATGAAAAAGTAACTGTGGATGAAAACGTTATGTCGACGCATAGCACAGCCAGACTGAGTTTTGTGACTCCTCGTCACCATAGGACAGCCATGTGCCTCTGCAAAGGTAATACACCTTAAGTATGGGAAAACAGGTGTCAGAAAATGTTTTCTCTATAGCCTTTGAGGGCTCCACAGTACAGATCACTTTTTTGAAATTCTGTCCTTTATCTCTCCCCTCTTTTCTTCAATTGAAGAGGGGAAATGCCCACCTGTCCATCATGGATGCGAAGACAGTCCGTGCCCTGCAGGATCTGAATGTGTAGCTGACCCCAGAGAGGGGAAGTACACCTGTGTTTGTTCTGGCGGCAGGTTTGGTCAGTGCCAAGGTGAGAGTTCAGTGACAAAGCATAATTTCACTTTAAAAAAATCACTCCCAGTGTTTCTTACCACAGTTTTCTTCATTGGAGTAAAAACGTGATCTAAAGTATTTATTATAAGAAGTTAAATGTAGACATAAATAAAGATGACAGTAGTAACTTTTCCTTCCTCTTTTATAACAACACACCCACAGTTCAGCTTGGTGACTCCTGTATCATCCATCCTTATGTGAACATCAGAGCTTTTCCCTTTTTGTCTCTTGTTCTCTTTAAAAAACTGTAACGACAAAAACTCAAGAGCCTTGTCTCTTAACCAGTCCCACTATCTTGTTTTTCTTTTGTTTTTTTCCCCCTTCAGTCAACAGTATTTTAAGTACATTTTTCCAAGCCAGTATATGTAAACTTAATTTTTCTTAATAGCTGAATAATATTTCTAGCTTGGCTGTACTGTGATTTAATTAACATTTTCCTTATGTATAGAGGTTTCAATTATTGTATTTCTGTTTAAAAAAATCTTTATACATGTATCGTTAGATGCTAGTGTTTTCATTTCTATTGAAGTAGATTGTAAGATTAGGATCTGCTGTGTCAAAGATAACATTTTGAATTTTGAAGATACCATTGTATTAGTTTCCCAGACAGTTGGACCAATTCCTGTTTCTTCCGGTCATATATGAAGGTCTCATTCCCCAGTCTCTGGCTAGCATTGAAAGCTATTCTTGCCCCCAATCTAATGGGCAAGAATAATATCTCATTATTTTAATTTTCACTTCTCTGGCTATTTGGGGAAGTTACCTTTTCATTAGTCTATTGCCTATTAACATTTCATCTTGTGTGTCTTACCTGTTTGTATTATTTGTTTGATCGTATGGACCATTTATTATCAAGGTGTAGAGCTCTGTGTATTACAAGTATTAACTTTGGTTTGTTAGAGTTTCCTCTGTATGTTATTGATCTTTTGGTTTGTTAAAAATCTTTTGTCATTTTGAAGTTTAATTTCTATCTAGTCAATTCTGTATAATTTTACTTAACAATTTTTACCTCTAGAGAGAAAGAGATCATTTTCATCTTCTGAAGAATGGGGGTTGTTTTCTGATTTGCTCGAAAAGGTTTATCAAACTACCTTGAGGCTATGTAACTATTTTCTGAAATTGTCTTCTAATAATTTATACTGAGTGGCTTTATATTAAGATCTTTCATTATTTTTGAATTCATATCTCTGTAATGCAGTTGTCTAACTTATTCTCTTCCAAATGGAGAGCCAGTTATACTGCTTATTAAACAAACAGACATTTGCTTATGGAGTTTAATTTATAATGTTATAATCTTTAAAAAATCAGTCTTTAGAGGGAGAATCATAGTTTAAAAATACGCTTAAATTTGGTTGTGATATAATTTTCCCTCTTTGTGATCCACAGGAAGTTCATCTATAACATTTACTGGAAACAGCTTTGTGAAATACCGTCTAATGGAAAATGAAAACAAATTAGAGATGAAATTGACAGTGAGGCTGAGAACCTATTCGTCTCATGCAGTTGTGATGTATGCCCGAGGAACTGACTACAGTATCTTAGAGGTATGTATTTCTATAGACCTGTACCTCGGGCTGTGGCAGACTTTAAAAATACAAATTCCATTTTATGTTCTGATTGTCTGCTTTAAAAAATGAACTGAGCAAGGTGGGTGAATTCTACATTTAACGTGTTCATTGCTGGCTCTACAAGTTTTATATTTTGTGGTATGAAAGTTCTTTTTGTGCTGCATTAACATGGAGATTATTTCATTTTTTTACATTTTTTTGGCATTTGTGATAGTTAACATTCAAGTCCTGGATATTGCATCTTATTAATGCCATAATGAGTTTATAGAGAGATCCTGCATGTTTGAAGTGGTAATTATCATACTTGCCTTTTTTTTAAACATTACTGATTTTTAACTTTTGATACTACCTGATGCCTTGTGTGTGTATATGTGGTATGTGTATGTATGGGTGTGGTATGTGTTCAATTACAGTTAATTATTAATCACTTCCATGATGTTTTTTGGATGTGTAGCTAGAACTTCATATCCCTAAAAGATCCATTTCTATTATTCGTACAGTGAACAAATGAGTATGTGCTTTGTAGTATTTAAATGCAATACCTTATTCTTTCTATCTTCATTCACCAAACACACTTCTCCTATAGATTTTTGATCAGAGACTATAAATTGAAGTTTCAAACAGATTAATGTGGACAGTCATTGTTTTTATCATAGATTCATAATGGAAGACTGCAATATAAATTTGACTGTGGAAGTGGCCCTGGAATTGTCTCCGTTCAGAGCATTCAAGTCAATGATGGGCAGTGGCATGCAGTGTCTCTGGAGGTGAACGGAAACTATGCTAGACTGGTTCTAGACCAAGTCCATACTGCATCAGGTACAGCCCCTGGGACTCTGAAAACCCTGAACCTGGATAACTATGTGTTTTTTGGTGGCCACATCCGTCAGCAAGGAACAAGACATGGAAGAAGCCCCCAAGTTGGTAATGGTTTCCGGGGCTGCATGGACTCTATTTATTTGAATGGGCAGGAGCTGCCCTTAAATAGCAAGCCAAGAAGCTATGCACACATCGAAGAGTCAGTGGATATATCTCCTGGGTGCTTATTAACAGCTACAGAAGACTGCTCAAGTAACCCTTGTCAGAATGGAGGCATTTGCAATCCATCACCTACTGGAGGTAGGTTTTACAGTGTTAGCATCTTTAAAGTGTTACACATGTATGCATTTAAGGGGAAATTCCCTAAATATTTTTGCTATTTGTCCTTTCAAGTAATATTATAAGATCTTGCAGTCAGGATTGAGTAGTATGTGTTGTAGGAGAGCAGAGCAGGGCTTAAGAGATCAATTTCCCCAGCTGCTGAGCTTTTGCAGTCTTAGGTGCTCGTGCAGGACCTATTTCTGTACACAGCTTATCTATACCAGTAACCACAGGCTAACTCTCCATAGACATTGATGCAGGGGAATTTAGAATTGGTTATCACTGAGTTCTTGTTTCTTTGTATCACCTTTTATCTGTTGGCTCAGTACAGAGGGCCTGCGAATGTCTTGTTAGCCATAAGAGATGGGAGAATGATTTCCTGGAAGGCCTCTAAACCCTCCTGAAATAATGCCGTATCTGGGTCTTGAAGCCCAAGCTCCTGGATCCCTGTTGGGCCACTTATAAGTAGTAGAATGTAGTAGGTAAAATTGACAGTTGTCGTGCCTAATAAGTAGAACTTGGTATACTTCATAAAGCAAAAATACAAAATAATACTTTAAGTAAAATTATAAATGATTTGTTTTTCTATTGCTTTGTTTGGAAAATATGTATGTACTAAAGTTAGAACAGGCCGGGTTTTCCCCATAGTACTCTGAAAATCTCATGGGTATGACACAACAAAAGCTTATATTTTGCTCACTTTAATTACATGTCCAGATCAGGGCAGCAAGGAGGCTGAGAGGCATTCTCTTGAAATGTGCTACCATGATCTTTGAAACTTGAGAAAAGGAACATGGTGTGACCCAGCACACGGACTCCTCAAACACTGAGCTCAAAGTGCCATAGTCTTTTGACCAAAGAAAAACCCTCAGCCATGACCAATTTTTAAAAGTGGGCAGGGAAATACCAGCCTGCTATGTTTCTAAAGGCTGATAATTGGAAATGGTCCACCACACTCGGCCTAAGTGTCTTAATCTTCACAGAGTAGAGTCTAACACTCTTTGTGCTCATTTGGAGCAATTTGCTGCTCTCCCTTTTAAAATTTGAATGGTAATTTATAGTCTTTAAAGTGTTCTTCACCTTCATTAGTATCTCTTTTAAGTTCTTAAATGCTTGTGAGCTACAGATAAATTGATATGTTTAGTATATTGTCTGTGTACATGGTCATTCAGAGAGAGGACCATGCTCATGTTTGGCTGAATCATCTTACATGAATTATGATTAACAGAAACACAGAAGCCAGTTATGAGTTCTTTTTTCAGTTCTTTGTGTTTTGGTTATATAGGCTTAGCTTCCCTAACTGAAAATCTGAAATTTGAAATGCTTCAAAGTCCAAAACTTTTTGAGCACCAACATATGACACTCAAAATTCAAGTTTTGGAGCATTTTGGATTTTGAATTTCCAGGTTAGGAATGCCCAGCCAATGCAAGTATTCAAAAATGCAAAAAAGTCCAAGATATGAAACGCTTCTGGTCCTAGCATTTTAGATAAGGGATACCCAATGTGAACCAGCAGTAGAAGACTTGACCAGATGGACAACTCTTTACCCAAAGGGAATGGAAATTTTACTAGCTTTTATACATTTTGGAGAACGAAATCTTCATTTAAATCTAACGGTAGAAACCAATAATACTGTAACACTTTTTGAGTCATCCAGTGATAGGACTTTTTCTCTCCTTTTTGCTAATGTAGGTTATTACTGCAAGTGCAGTGCCCTGCACATAGGGACGTACTGTGAGGTGAGCGTCAACCCGTGTTCCTCTAACCCCTGCCTCTATGGCGGCACATGTGTTGTGGACAACGGAGACTTTGTTTGCCAATGTAGAGGATTATACACTGGCCAGAGGTATGTGTGTTTTTCTTCCTTCATAATGAATTGCAATATTACATCTTTTTAAACATACAGTTCTGCATGTAGAGTCTCTTGGTTCTTCATTTGTATTTTCTGTTTTGTTGTGGATTCATGAGGCTTATGCATCTTTTTTTTTCCTGTATTCTTCAGGTGCCAGCTCAGTCCATACTGCAAAGATGAACCCTGCAAAAATGGAGGCACATGTTTTGACAGCTTGGATGGTGCTGTGTGTCAGTGTGACTCAGGCTTTAGGGGAGAGAGGTAAATGGTTTCTTTCAAGATTTACATTTCCACCTTTCTGGAGTGTCATACTCATTAGCAGACACAACCAAACTTATTTAATTCAGACTACATTGCTTCAGAGTTTGCCAATCCTCCTTGACATTTTTATAATTTATCTTTTTACTCTTTGAGATAGAAGAAAATATCAAGCAGACTGATATGTGAAACCTACTTCAGGACTTTAGAGATTTTATTTATAAACAAAGAATGTATATCTTGGAGGCAGCAAGTGCTTGTGATATGAGTTTATTACATTTTCTAAAGCAAATACCTGTGAAGCCGAGCCCAGCAATCTTTGAGAGCAGTGATAATATCATTTTTTCATAATATGCTGTAACTAGCATTTATACAGCATCAAGAAACCTTTTTTAATTCTCTCATTATCTCTTGTAATCCTCACTGTAATTCTAAGAGGTGGTTATTATTTTCCACATGATAGTAAGACATGAAAGTGCTAGTTACATACTTTGAAAAAAAGTAGATGAGAGATTTTAGTTTTAGATGTTAGACTTTTCACCAGTTAATTTAAAAAATTCTGGGTGCCTGTTATCTGTAAATGCTTAGAGTGCATTTAGATAAGCCTTTGCTATCAGTCTTACTCGGCTGCTCATGTGACCTACTCACCAGGTCTTCCCATACAGTGTTGCCACTGTGATGGTCATAATCTTGAATTTTGCCGTTGGTCACGGGGCCTTAATTCATAGATTGACTTTCCTAATTTTAGTCAATGATTACTCAACATATTGGCAAAAATGTTAGTAGTAGTCAGAATTTTTATACCAGATGTGAATAATTTTTATACCAGATGTGAATATGAAGGATGGTAAGTAAATAAAGTTTATTAAAGGAGGAAAAACTATTTGAGAAGGGGCAGGTAGATCTGCATAAGTGTATAATATGCCCTGTTTGGAAAGACAGAGGGCACTTGTTTGTGACCTATTCTGCAGGGGTGAGGAGCCTGGAAAGGTTTCAACAGACTAACATCTTAAAATGAAAAACATGGAATCATTTTCTATCTTTTCACATGTTTTTATGGTTCTGACATATTCCAAAACAGGAACATTTTCTTAGAAGTTCAATCTAGCTTATTACAAGAGTTTACAGCATACTAGTAATATACCAACATGCACATTCCAGGTTTCTGAAAGATAGCGTGGCCATTGGAATTAGAAACAAACTGATACTTAGCCAACGGGGCTGATTTAGTAATCTGTTGAATCTTCGAAAAATAGCAGTTGAATATTGGCTCAATAAGTTTATTTCCCAAACACACATTCAAAGCATCCAATCGAGTGATTAATTACTCCATGAAAGATTTTTTGTTGTAGTTATTGTCGTTGATATTTTGTTCGCAGGTTCTTTATATTTGATTCTGTTTTGGCATATCTTACTAAGGAGGGATTTTAGTCATTAGTCTCTGAAGGACTCTAAGTCTGGGATACGCTGACATGTGTTGCCAAGGCGTGTGTTCATTCCTGGCTTTCTTGGCAGGTGTCAGAGTGACATTGATGAATGTGCTGGAAACCCCTGCCGTAATGGGGCCCTTTGTGAGAACACGCACGGCTCCTA
Source organism: Graphiurus murinus (assembly GCA_004027655.1). NCBI lineage: Eukaryota > Metazoa > Chordata > Mammalia > Rodentia > Gliridae > Graphiurus > Graphiurus murinus. The sequence continues at coordinate 126,316 of PVLC010000448.1, read as the reverse complement.
TCACTGTAACTGCAGCCAGGAGTACAGAGGAAAGCACTGTGAGGATGCTGCTCCCAACCAGTACGTGTCGACTCCATGGAATATCGGACTGGCTGAAGGAATAGGAATTGTTGTTTTTATAGCAGGGATATTTTTACTAGTGGTGGTGTTTGTTCTCTGCCGTAAGATGATTAGTCAGAAGAAGAAACACCAGCCTGAACCTGAAGACAAACACTTGGGACCAACCACAACTTTCTTGCAAAGGCCATATTTTGATTCAAAGCTCAATAAGAACATTTATTCAGATATACCGCCCCAGGTGCCTGTCCGTCCTATTTCCTACACTCCCAGCATTCCAAGTGACTCCAGAAACAACCTTGACCGAAATTCCTTTGAAGGATCTGCTATCCCAGAGCACCCTGAATTCAGTACTTTCAACCCTGAGGCTATGCATGGACACCGAAAAGCAGTGGCCGTCTGCAGCGTAGCTCCGAACCTGCCTCCGCCGCCTCCTTCAAACTCTCCTTCTGACAGCGACTCCATACAGAAGCCTAACTGGGACTTCGACTATGACAGTAAGAGCAGCTCCTTGCATCCCTCTGAAATGTCACTATGATAAGCAGTGAGATTAGGAGTTCTGCCACAGCCGCTGATGGTTCACGTCAAAATGTGGAGTCTTTGTTAGAGATAAATATGCTCCAAATCTGAAATTCATATGATTTGAAAAAACTCTTGGATGTTTTGAGTTCTGGTTGAGCATTGTGGCTGTGATGTTGTTTTAAGGAAGGAATCGAAAATCTAGTCATGTTCCAATTAATATTCTGGAAATCCTATTTCATTTTTGTAACTGATACAAGTCCTTGACTGTCATCTTTGTGGGCTTATTATAATAAAAGTAACTGGAGAGCATTTCCATGCTAGAATTATTCTTTTAATATAACCACAGGAAGTAGCAGTATTTATATTCAGTGTAACATTTATTTGATGCTTTAGAAAAAATGCCCTATTCCCTTCTCCCACCCACTCTAGTACAGGGGATTGAACCCAGGGGTGCTGTACCACTGAGCTATATCCCTAAACCTTTTTATTTTTTTTTTATTTTGAGATAAGGGCTCACTAAGTTGTCGAGGCAAACTTGCCATCCTCCTGCCTCAGTCTCTTGATTAGCTGAGATTACAGGTGCATGCCACCATAACCTCCTCTGTGCTGTTTTAAAACACAATTTTAATATTCTTTATCATCTAATGATATCCATGGCCTATTTATGGAGAAAATCGATTCTGTGTACCTCCAAGAATATTTGTAGGGTTTCTTTTCTTTTTTTTCCCTTTGAGTTTTTGTTGTTTTAAGATGCTTCTCTTTTTTTTTTTTTTCTTTCTCTCCATGGTTTATAAAATGAGTATTAGGCAGTCACTTGGTAAAGCACCACAATGAACCCAAAGAGTCCTGGTCTGCATGGAACTTACTGTTTGTTTCTCATCTTTTTCTTTTAGCTAAAGTGGTGGATCTTGATCCGTGTCTTTCCAAGAAGCCTCTTGAGGAGAAGCCTTCTCAGACATACAGTGCCCGGGAGAGCCTGTCTGAAGTACAGTCTCTCAGCTCCTTCCAGTCTGAGTCCTGTGATGACAATGGTGAGTGGCAGAGTACTGAAGGCTGTCATAGCTTGTTGTGCACACTGCTGCTCGTGTTATATATGTGACAGGGTAGATGCGCTGGGTCCCCTAAGTCTTAAAAACGATGCTCTATTTTTCATGGATCATTTTTAAACAATACCTTCTACATACTTGCATGAACATCTGCTGGGGAAAATATGTAAAGTGTTCTTAATGGATAAGTATTTTAACTGTGGCAATCTGTCAGTCATAGGGGAGAAACGAAATTAACTGAAAAATCATTTCTATCTCATTGACTAGTCTTGTGTTACTCTTTTGCATAACAGTAAATGTTATGGAAGTTTTGGGGGTCTTTTCAGAAACTGTTTTAACTTTTTTGACCACACAACATACACACATACACGCAAGCACTCTTTAGGAAGAGATGTGATAGTCTGAAATGTTCGATTTCAGTCGCACCTTTGGTATTACAAGGTCTTATTTGTCTCTTCCCCCCACCCCACTGCGGCCCCAGCTCCCATTTGGATCAGAGCGTACTGACTGAGAGCACAGTTTAAGAGATTGCTAGTAAGTTTGATTATGTTTCTAACCAAGAAAATTGGACAGCGGGTTCCATGACACCAGTTATGTTTATCTGATGCCCCTGGGGTAAATTGCATTGATACCAACTTTGCCTTACTTTCACACATACCAGTAGAGAAAATTGTCAATATTCAGCAACACAGTAAAGTGAATTTATAGTCAAAATACTTGAACCTGAGAATCTGTAGGCTTAACTATATTTTTCTTGTATAAAAATGTAATGTTTATATTACAGTGCTTACATACTGTGAACATTTTATTGGTGGAAAGAAATAATCCACTAATAATTATCTCATCCAAAGGAATAATAGTCCATACTCTAGAGTAATATTGTTCACAATAAATTCATTTATATAGTTCATAAATCCTCATTATCCATAATACATTGCAATGCTCTTTTCTAAACTAAAGATGCTCATAAATACATTCCATTCATTTCTGATTTCAAGCATATTCTATATGACACCAAAGTATACTCACGTTTATGTGTGATGGTATATAGATATATCTTCACTTTGAAATCAACAAAAACAAAGTAGAATTTCTTTCATTAGTTTAAATTCTAAAAAGTTCATATTGCCAGTTTATATAATAATTTATATTTTGGCCCCCTAAATACTCTTCATAAATACATTTCAGAATTTTCTCAATAGTTTCCTTTCTTTCTTTAGGTCTTCCTGTTGAAACTACATTTTTCTATTAATACTATTAAATGCTTTTAATAAGTTATGGTCAAATTAGTTATGAAAATTAATTGCCTGAAATACAGTGTAAGGGAAAGACAAGTAGAGGAATGGATATATTTTAATTGTTGTAATAATTTAATCATTATCATAAAATTAAAGTCTGCCAAGAGTCCATACATACTTTTTTTTTTGGTACTAGGGATTGAACCCAGGGGCATTCTACCTCTGAATTACACCCCCAGGCTTTTATATCTTTATTTCAAAACAGGGTCTCACTAAGTTGCTGAGGCTAGCCTCAAACCTGTGGTCCTCCTGTCTCAGTCTCACTGGAATTATAAGCACATACCCCCATGCCTGGCTTCTGTACTTTTATTTTAATATTAGTTTTCTAAGCCTGTCCTAACATTTACCTCTTGTCTCATTAGGCTAAAGTCATAGTGTCAGTAGGACTGTATTCCTCTGAAAGCTCTAAGGAAGAATCTGTTTCTTTTTCCAGTTTCTGGGGGTGGCCACATTCCTTCTTAGGCTCCTGGCTTTTTTAATCTTTCAAAAACAGCAACATTGTGTGTCACTGACTATTCATCAAAGCTCCCTCCAGCTATAGCTGCAAGAGATTATTCCCTTTTAAAACCCTTGTTAATTTATTTAGCCCACCCACATAACTCAGGAAAACTCTCCATCTCATCAGAAGATCCTTAACTTAATTATGTTAGTCTTGCCATGTATGGTAACATTTTCACAGGTTTCCAAGTTCAGGATGTGGGCATCTTTGAGGGCCATTCTTGTGCTTACCACATGCGCACATATTTATTTTGGCATAGATGTGTTTAAAAAATAGAATATGCAAACAAAAAAGGAATTTACCCAGGAAATAGCCAAGTAGTCTGTACTTCTCAGCTGATGTGTTAGTTTAAGTTATGAAGCAGAAATTGCATATTAAGAAATTTTATTTCATGTACTTGTTTTCTGACTAACTGAAGATGTTCCTAATTGAGTCCTTTTGTACCTTTTTACAAGCTTCCGTAGTGACTGTCATACACCTTGTCAATGCTGTAGTTGACACGGTGAATAAAGAAGGTATAGATACCTGTGCTCTTTGTTTTTGTGTGATCCTGACTGTCCTTGGAGTACTGTGCTTTTGCTTTTTGTAATGTTAGAAAAGCAGTTTGTGGTTTGAGGAGGTTCCGTTTCAGTACTTTTAAATTGTGAAGGTATGTGTATTTGTGCCACATGTGCATTGCAAAAATATGTCTGTGTACGTTATGTCTTTTTGTTAGTTTTTTCCATTTATGGTGATTTATCTTGATATCAGGAATAACATATAGGGTTTTGGGAATTTATCTTTATGTGGTACATTGATAAGAAGTTCAGAAGTAATTTTAACTACCTAAAAATTTTAATACAAAAAATCCTCTTCAAAAGAACATAAGGCCAAATACCAGAAAGCTGTTATAATTATCTAAAACAGACTCTTGACTTTTGGGTTTTCCCTGAGTGTGGGTAAAGAAAACAGTAGAACATGGTAGAAGGTAGGTTTTCATATCTGATTTAGTGAGGGTCATTTAAAATTTTTTCTGTTCAGATTTTAAGAAAGAACATTGACCACCTCTCTCGACTTACTTGAAATTTAATTAGCCCTTTATTAGTGCATTGGGATTAGAGTAACCACATGTGAGATACACAGGCTATTAGTTTCCAAACTCTAATGTAAATCAGATTACCTAGGGAACTTATTAAAAGTCTGCTTGCTGGTGGTTTTCAGCACCAATTTTTCTGACCCAGTAGGTCTGGGTTGGGAACAAGTTCCCATTTAATTCTGATTTAGGGATCACAGTTGAAGAGCTATTTGCATAGACCATCAAGAGTACATAAACATTAGCACCATAAAGCTCAAGGGATCCTTTCTTGCCAGAAAATGTCTGATCAAGACTTAGATGAAAGGATGGTTTCTTGCCAGATTTGATAGGGTGAGGTGGGGCGAGCTTTCAATGTTAATAGTTGAGGATACTGATGAGACTTATACCTACTTCCCTAAGAAGTACCATGTTTTTACTTGGTGAATCAGAAGGCTATCTTTATTTTGTCTAGTAAATTTTAGTTTTAACATGATGGCATTCCAACATTTTAAATATTAGTGGAGTGTAAAGAAGCAGTTCTTCATTGCAATCTCCTTCGCTGAAAATTTCTCTTGACCTAAGAAATAGAAATTGAATGTAAAGTTAAAGCTAGCTTAAATTTTAAGGATTATCAAGTGACTAGTAACAAAATTTGCCAATTCTAATTTTTTTAGATGAATTACTATTATTTTAATAAACATCCACAAATTCTGTAGATGTTTCCTAAATACTGGTTTAATTCAGTTTTTAGAACCATTACTCTTTACAGTTTCTTATTTGAGTCCCTAGAAAAGAACCATGAATCAAATATCATTTATTCCATGTTACTTCATTACATACAGGGGTTTTCAAGCACTTTATAGAATGTGTTGAAAGCATTGTCCTTGTTTAGAAGTCACTCAAGTGATCATATTTTTACCATGATTACTCATCTCACAATTATCAGTAGTACCTAACAGTACGTGACCTGCATCATTTTGTTTAATGTTTGTAACAACTTTTAGAGAGTTTCATCCCCATTTCAAAGAGAGATCCTGAAGCTTAGCCAGGGTGAGTGTCCCATGACCCCGAGATTCACATCCCCTTCAATGGACTTGGTGCCAGAATTCGTGTAAATGAGAGCCTCAAAAAAGTGTCACCACTGATTAGGTGTGAAGAGGTTGAGGAATAAGGATAGCTACTGGTCTTTCTAGGGAAAGCTTAACAGTGCAAATAAAAAATCATATTCAAGGTAAATAAGGTTTGGAGAAATTTTCAGCTTTTGGTTATAACTATTTAAGTTCGTAAATTTTGTACACTGTGCTATAAAGTGTGGGTATGTTACATAGCTTTAGATATATTTGTATTATCACCCAAATAACCTGATCAATTTATATTTTGTTAGAGCCTATAGGCTTTAGATTTGAATTATTCCTAAGAAAATTCTGTTTCCAGGTTTAAACGGCCAGAAACAAGGAAAGGAAAGGAAAATAACGGAGTTTCCTGGTCAAGTCCCTAGTTCATCCTCACTCATCTTTTCCTTCCTCTCCCACAATCCCGTTTTACTTGTGCTACATAAATTGCTCAGCCATTTGGAATTGTGATGGTCAGTGGTATAAAGACATAGCGTATGGCTGACTGGGCCTTTACAAACAGTTCACATTGTACTGTGTACTTATCTTTATTGCCTTTTCAGCTGTCTTATCTGTTTTAATTATCAATGTTTTCTTTTCTTTTTACTCTGCCACCAAAAGAATCTTTGGCTGCTCCTGACCTCAGCAAACCAAGAGGTGACTTATGCATGCCAGTTGTTCATTGATAATCACTAAAAAAATTTGTAAAGATTTGGCCTTAAAGCTGACTTGCTTCACTTGGTTGCTTGGTGTTTGCGACAGCAACCAAGTCCGTGGCTGTTGCGCACTGCATTCTAAGCACGTATTGCTTGTCAGAGGATTTTTAAAATCCTAAAAATGAAAAAAAAAAAAAACTATCCCTAAATGGGGAAGTTTTTTTTTTTTTCCAGTAATGATATTTTTATATAGTCTAAAACTGTCCATTCAAAAGTAGCAAAGAATGTTGTAGACTATCAAAAATGGTTGTTTTTCAGCACTTGACTGTATTTTTGCTTGATTTGGAAGCATGCTTTGAAACATACCTATGTTATGATAGTTTGTTATTTTATTTAGAGCTAATGAAAAGTAGTACTGCATTTAAATATTCTGTTTGCAACATTATTATGAAGGAAGTTTTCTAGATTTTAGTATGTTAAAGCTTGCTTTTATTATTTTAACAAGTCACATTAATTAGTACTATTTTTTAATGACAAAGTATACCTCAAATGACATTGATAGTTTGCTCACTAGAGGCTCCTTTCTGAAGGGAGAAAACTTAACAAATATTCTAAGACAGAGCTAATACTTTCTTCATATAGAGCAATGAAGTCTAAATTACAGAAGGACAATGGAAAGGGTGATTGGAATTGTTTGTACTCAAGTGCATGCCATCTTAGATGCTATGTACTGCTTCTATTGGAACTCTTTACATTTCCTTGAATGTTAGATATGTATGAAAACTGTGAAGATCACATTTTAGAAATAAAACCTAGTTGATAGAGATTTTCAAAACTGGGTAGAGGTGGGGCATGTTTTCAAGGCAAAGACAAAGGGTTTCCAAAGTGATGAGCTTTGAATGAATGCATAAATACTTCTGCATCGTTGTGTCTTTGATGCACTGAGCTCTTTTTCCAAGGCACAAACACTGAGGAGAAAACACATTGAAATCTCTTTTCTTTCTTTTCTACCAAGGATACCACTGGGATACATCAGACTGGATGCCCACTGTTCCTCTGCCAGATATACAAGAGTTCCCCAATTATGAGGTTATTGATGAGCACACACCCCTGTACTCAGCAGATCCAAATGCCATCGATACAGACTATTATCCTGGAGGTTACGACATTGAAAGTGACTTTCCACCACCACCTGAAGACTTCCCTGCGCCTGATGAATTACCACCATTGCCTCCAGAATTTGGCGATCAGTTTGAATCCATACACCCACCTAGAGACATGCCTGCTGCAGGTAGCTTGGGGTCTTCATCCAGAAATCGGCAGAGGTTCAACTTGAATCAGTATCTGCCCAATTTCTATCCCGTCGATATGTCCGAACCTCAAAAAAAAGGCACTGGCGAGAACAGTACTTGTAGAGAACCCTATGCCCCTTACCCTCCAGGGTATCAAAGAAACTTTGAACCCTCCGCTGTAGAAAACATGCCCATGTCTGTGTACGCCTCCACAGCCTCCTGCTCTGACGTGTCAGCGTGCTGTGAAGTGGAGTCTGAGGTCATGATGAGTGACTATGAGAGTGGGGACGACGGCCACTTTGAAGACGTGACTGTTCCCCCACTCGATTCTCAACAGCATACGGAAGTCTGACGCTCAAACTCCCCCCCCAAAGTGCCTGGACTTAAACGAACCTAGAGATTATATCAATAATCTTCTGCATTGTTCTTTGCAGCAGTGCTTAAGCGCTTTCTTTCGGTGAGCTCCCATGGGCATGGCTGCACTGAATTGTGCGCTGCTTTGATATGTTAGCCATTTCCGGTGTCCTAACCTACTGTAATTGGATGAGACTTTCATCGGCTGTGTCATTTCTCAACTTTTTTTTTTTTTTTTTTGTATTTGCATTTGTCTGTGTTAAAACAATGAAACAACAACAACAAAAAAATCAGTCCTACCATCTTGTTAGCATGATTCATGTATTTATATAGATTTGGGTTATTTTAATTTTCTGTCTTTTGTAAATTTTCTGTACAGATTTGATTTTTCATAGTTTTAACTAGGCTTTCAAGCTGCTCTGTGCATTTGTTTTTGGCTGCATTTTGGTGGTATTAATGTCATTACCTAGCACCCTGATTTTTTTAATGTAACCAGGGTTTCACTATATGTTCCTTTCCACTGAAGTATGACATTTCATTAACACATTTCAATATAGTCATTTATTTCTAGCTGTACATATAGAATAAGGAAAGATCTGATACATGGACATGTCTTAAATGGGTTGCTGTATTTTAGAATTATAAACATTTTTCATTATTGGAAAGTGTATGGGGACCTTCTGCAGACCTGTTTAGGACCAAAACCACCATGACACAGTTTTTATAGTGTCTGTATATTTGTGATGCAATGGTCTTGTAAAGGTTTTTACTGAAAACTACCATTAGCCAGACTTTCTTACTGACAATAAATTATTAATAAAATACTTTAGCCTTATTGCCCATTTTTCTTCTGTATTTATGTGTCTGTTTAGGATTTAGTTGGTGAATTGAGATGGAAGGGTGGATGTAGGTGTATTTTCTTGTGGCTTAAACATGAAAAGCTGCTTTTTCCAGTTGCTAAAGCCAGGCTGTATTTACAAATGCAGCCACTAGGTGGCAATATATGGCTATTAAAGCATAATTTTTATAATATTTTCCTTTGTACATTTTTTAGCTTATTAATACTTATTGGCCATGATTTAAAAGCACCTCTGTTTATCATTTTTATCAATGACTTATACCAAAAAGTCTTTATAAAGCATTTCGTCTTTTTGTTGTCAATTCATACTTTAATATGATTTAATGTGAAATTTAGAAACTATGGTCCATGTGTTTTTATGCAGTCAGAACTCATCTATCCAACAAATATTTATGAAGTACTATATACAAGTCACTGATATAATCACACAAACAAAATTAAGCTTTGGAAAATGTTTCCAAGTAAATGTCTTTATCAAGTTTTATACACACACACACACACACACACACACACACACACACACACTGCCAAATATCTATGAGAGCTGACAAATGTAATGAAGTACAGCAGCCCCATGCACTGTATTATTACTTAAAACTCTAAGCCATTTCTTCTTTTCATAATTTCAAAAGTAGATATTCTTGCCACTAAATTTAGAAATTGCCTATTGACTTTGATGTTGGAGGAAGACCATATAACCTAACAAAACTCCATTTCTCTTGTTATCCTTCCATTAGTTACAGCATACTTTTCAGATTCATATAATGTGTGTGTGTGTGTGTGTGTGTGTGTGTGTGTGTGTGTGTGTGTGTGTGTTGTGTGTGTGAGAGAGAGAGAGAGAGACACACACACACACATTCAATAACTGGGTTGCCTAGGACCTTTTTAAATTGCTGAGGCTGGCCTCAAACATGCAATCCTCCTGTCTCAGCCTCCCAAGTTCTGGGATTCCTGGCGTATAACCACCATGCCCAGCCAGTGTTTTCTTTTTTCATATATAAGTATTTCCTGCTGAACTAAGTATATTATTTTTATTTCAATTCACTTTGAAGCCTTCTCATTCTTACAGTTACCTTAAATTTTACTTACTTTTTAAAATATGTGACTCATTAACTCAAAAAATATTTTTTGTTTACCTACCACGTACTATTCTATTAAAAAACAGACAAATCTTCCCTATCTTTATGGGGCTTACATTTGGTGGAGATAGGTGGTGGTCAATAAATAAAATATTTAATAGTATATACTACAAGGGGAAAATTTTGGATTTAGGAAACTAATAGGAAGAGAAAGAGAGATGAACGTTTTGAGAAGGCCACTGTGACAAGCGGATATTTGAATAGAATCCTAAAATTGATGAAGAATGAAACAAGTGAGTCCCTGGGGAATAAGCATTCTGGGCAGAAAGAATAGTGTAAAGTTTTGAGGTTAGAGTGTGAACAGAAACTCAGAAAAAGAAAAATGGCCCCAGCTTATCATTTCTAACCCAATATTCTCGCAATTCTCTCTGGATTTCTTTTTAGGACATTCTTTTTTTCTCCAGTGGTGGGATTTCCTGATGATATAGCTTACTGTGGGCCTTTTCCTCTGTATTGCTACTCAGATTTACCTGTGGAGACCCCTATTTCAGAGGAGTATTCTTGTGTTACTTCTTTAATGATTTATTTGCCTCTTTTCTCAGTTCTTTTCCTGAGACTCATAACCATGGGCTATTTGACTTGCTAAATTGATCCTATAATATTTCATTGAATTCACATTGTCCATCTTTGTATTTTTGTTCTACTTCCTTAAAAGATTCATTCCAGTATTATCTTCAATTCATTCCATTAAAACTTATATTTCAGTTATTATAGTTTTAATTTTTTAAGAGTTTAGTCTTATTACTCCTAACATAGGCTTCTATTTCAGCTAACATTTTTAATTTTTAACATTTTGGTCTTATTCTGATTGGCACTAATATTGTTTTCCTATAACCTGGATCCCTAATATCTCATTTTTCTAATCATAATGCATTTTCGCTCCCTTTTGCATGCTTTCCTCTTTCCTTTGTATTTAATGGGGCCCTCCAGCCCACTGAATGCTAAGGTGGAGCTTGTTAACTCTTCTTGGACTTCCTGGTGACATGGTGGGACAGACAGCTCACACTCTCACTTTTCTAGAGATCTTTTCTTTGAAGGACTTGAATACCAAAACCCAGACAACACCCTGCTCCACCCCGTCCTTCACCCACTTGTCAATGTCTGCCTTTCCAGGTGGATTTCCTTTTCTGCTGAGACATGATTTCTCACTCTACCTGCTATCCAGCTTCCTATGCTGTCCTATAGTTTGGAGTTGACAATACCTCTTGGATGTATTGAAAAATGGAGTTCCTCTTTCCCCTTTTCCTGTTTTGGATTGTTTCCTTTTTCAAAAAATCATGCCTTATTTATTTTTAATAATTTTAGTTTTGGATTGGTTTTCAAGAAAAGGGAGACAGAACTGTAATACTTTGCCCTCTTAAACTGAAAGTCTGTAATAAACTCTTGACGATTGAGCTCTACTTCTGGGGAAAACACTGATAATATGAATTTTCTATTGAACCCCAGCAAATTACTATAAATTTAGTGGCTTAAAACAATCTCCACTTGTTAGATCTGGTTCTGCAGATCAAAAGGTTCTCTGCTCCATCTCACTAGTTTGAAACCAAGTTGTCAGCTGAGCCATGACTGTCATCTGAGGTAGAGTCCTCATCCAAGCTCCAAAAGTTGCTGCCAGAATTCAGTTCCTTGCAGTCATAGAACTGAGACCCCCATTTTCCTGCTAACAGTGGGGCTAAGGGTCACTCTTTCATGATAGCTATCCTCACTTTCTCAATAGCTTTTTCTCTACTGAGGTCTTAGCTACTTGCTCCTCTTAAAACATGGAAGCTTGCATCTTCAAATTCTAAATGAATTTCTACCATGCTTCCAATCTCTCTGACTTTAGAGAGTGCTGTTGTATATGGTTGTACCTGATGATGTCAGGTGGCCCACCTAGGAGACCCCAAATCTCCATTTTGATGAACTAAAAGTCAGCCAATTAGTAACCTGGTCATGATATTCCTATCATGTCCACAAGTTGCATCCACGCTCCTAGGGAAAGTTGTACCATGTCCCCAGGGGCATCTTAGAACAATTGCCACCATTTGTTGCTCCTTGTTTGTTGTTGGTTTCTTTGCAATAGTTTGACCTAAAATATACAGATAGCATTTTAAACTGAAGGCTTTGCATTGTATTTTAGTTTAAGAAAACAATGGCATCTTTTGAGGTAATTGGAAGGAAGTAGACAGTTGACATGTAGTCTAAAGTTAGTCTTAACACTATTCCTTTGACATAAGCTATATGAGTTAGCATTGAATTACAGATTTAGCATTTTACCAGGTTTCTTCTTAAAAGCTATCTCCATATCCTTTGACAGGCAAGGGAAGTCTGAGTCTGACAATCTTCCCCTACCTGGATTTCATTTTTACTTATTTGCACCTTAGGAAATTGCTTTTGGATTCTGCAAAACTCGCTCCTCAGTGGGATTCTTTGAGATATACACCCTATACTTGAAGACCATTCACTTTTGTCACAATTTTATCAGCTACCCTCAAAAATTGTGGGTCAGTTTGAAAGGGAAGAGGTTTCAGGCTTTTATAACTGATCAATAAATTCAGCAAAGTATCTGGATACAAAAATCAATGTAAAAAAAGTCAGAAGCTTTTCTGTATGCCAACCATAAATCCACTGAAAAGAAATCCAGAAAACACTTTCACTCACAATATCCCCCCCAAAAAAACAAAATACTTAGGAATAAACCTAACCAAGGAGGTAAAACACCTCTATAAGGAAAATTATGAAATATTGAAAAAAGAAATTTAAGGAGATCTTAAGAGATAGGACCTCCCATGCTCTTGGATAGGCAGAATAAATATTATCAATCCAAAAGTGATCTACAGATTCAATGTAATACCCATTAAATTATCAATGTCATTCTTCACAGGCATAAACAAATTCACTTGGGGAAAAAACAAAAACCTAAATAGCCAAAATGCAGGAAGAACCATGCAGGAAGCACACAATACCTGACTTCAAACTATACTACAGAGCCATAATAGTAAAAACAGCTTGGTATTGACACAAAAGCAAACGTATAGATCAATGGAGCAAAATAGGAGACTCGGCAACAAATCTACACACAGTCAATTGGTGTTTGGTAAAGGGGCCAAAAACATACACTGGAAAAAAAAAGTAGCCTCTTCAACTAATGGTGTTGGCAAAATTGGTTATCCATACAGAAAAATGGAAATAAACTCCACTTTCTTACTCTGTATGAGAGTCAATTCAAGATAGATCAAAGACCTGGAAATTAGGTCAGAGAACTTGCAGCTACTTGAAGAGGGCATAGGAGCAACACTCCAACACATAGGTATAGGTGAAAACTTCCTCTATAAGACCCCAAAGGCACAAGAAATTAAAATGGTGATCAATATGTGAGATTGCATTAAACTGAAAAGCTTCTGTGCAGCAAAGAAAACTATCAAGAACCTCAACAGAGAGGGCATTAAAATCTAGAATATACAGAGAACTCAAGAAACTCACTGCCAAAAAAAAAAAATCAAAAAGTGGGCAAGTGAACTAAATAGACACTCCACAAAAGAAGAAATACAAATGGCAAATAAATGTATGAAAAAATGTTTAACATTGACACTAGAAAGGTGCAAATCAAAACTACCCTGAGATTTCACCTAACCCCAATTAGAATTGCAATCATTGAAAACACAAACAACGAATGCTGGGAAGGATGTGGAGAAGTAAGAATACTTTGTTGGTGGGATTGCAAACTAGTACAACCACTTTGTAAAAGTGCGGAGGGTCCTCAGAAGAATGGGAATGAACCTACCATATGATCTAGCTATACCTCTCTTGGATATCTACCCAAAAGACTGGAAACCAAACTAACAGAGTAATGCATGTATCTCTATGTTTATAGCCTCACAATTCACAATTACCAAACTATGGAACCAGCTGAGATGTCTATCGATAGATGAATGGATTACAAAACTATGGTATATGACCATTATGCTGAGATTAATGAGTCACAAAAAGTGAAAAGTTGGCTGTTCTTCCTAATATGCAGATGCTAGGGAGAAAATAGGACATAGGAGGGACTCCAGACAAAGGAGGAGAAACCTTAGATGAGTGAAGATTAGTGACCTAACTGAGGGAGATTAGGGGGGAAAGAGAGAAACACCTCAAGAGACATGATGTACATACACAAACTTAATCAAAGTCAATCACTGTGCTGAACAGGGGAAGGAGGGAGAGGGGGAGAAGAGGGCGAGACCTGGGGGAAGACTCAATGAGTGCCGCATGCATGTATGCCTCTACCACCCTGAATGTCATCAAGATGTATGATTACAATGTACTAATAAAAATAAAGGGCTATAAAACTTTGAAAAAATAAATAAAAGGGATAAAAGGGATGAGATTTATTTACAGCTTAAATATCTACTAGAAAAGAAATGCTAGTAAACATTTGAACTTCTAAATTTGTTTCTGATTTTATTTTATTTTATTTATTTTTGCAGTACTGGGGATTGAACCCAGGGACATTCTACCTCCAAGATACACCCTAGCCCTATTTTTTACTCTTTATTTTGAAAGAGAGTCTCACTAAGTTGCGGAGGGCCTCACTAATTAGCTGAGGCTGGCCACAAACCTGGGATCCTCCAAGTACTGGATTACAAGCATGCGCCACTATATTCGGCTTCTCTTTTTCTTAATTCTACCCTTAAAGATGTAGGCATTTTTTTTTTTTATTGTTTGGTTTTGTGTTTTTGTCTGATAGAAGAATAAACTTACTTTAGGTGCTTATGTGCCTGTCACATTCATTTTTATCATATGACATGTGAAGCCATCACACTAACCTGCTAAAAAGTGAGAGGTGATTTTCTAGTGCCCAAAGGCTTTTCCAGAAATTGCATTAGCTTTTTTGGGTATTAGCTTTTGGGGGGCTGCTTTCAATGTGTTCGAAGCAGGAAACTGGATACTACCTAAGCCTTAATGTACCTTCCTCCAAAAACTGACCGTTAGCTTGGGGAGTTAGCCAGGCACAGTAGCACATGCCTGTAATCTCAGCACTTGGGAGGCCAAGATGGAGGATAACAGGTTCAAAACCAGGCTCAGCAACCTAGTGAGACTCTGTTTCAAAGCAAAAAGTAAAGAGGCTGGAGGGTGTAACTTGGAGGCAGAATGCTCCTGGGTTCAATTTCCAGTATCACACACACACACACACACACACACACACACACACACACACGAGTTAAAGAGGGTGGAATTAATTCTAAAAGACAGTAGTAGATGAAAGAGGAACCTATCACACTCATAGTTAGTATGGGTAATAACTCAAAAGCTAATGTTTATTACTCTTTTTAGTGAAAATACTGGATACACTGGATTAAGTTACATGGAAATCATTGCTTAAATTTGCCCAAAATATACTATCATAGAATTATGCTTACATTAATTAACACTGGAATTCATTGGTAACTAAAACCCCAAATAGATATCAACAGGAATTAGGAGAAACTTCGAATATTTGAGTTATTTTCCTGTAATATAGGGAAACACCGTGAGTAAGCCATGGGTAAAAAGCCACCTCTGTGTCATTACTTAGCTCTGCAATGCCCCAGGTACCACACCAAGTGCAATCTCTGACCTCAATTTCAAGATGGGGTGCTGTCTTCTGCTGAAAATAGAAGATTGGATATTGTGGGAGCCAGAGGAGTAGGGGAGAGGGTAGAAGAGACCCGTTCGTGTCCGGGGTACCAGGGCTCCGGGGAAGGAGGAGGGCAGATGAGTGAGGGGTGCGGAGCGGGGTTCACTTCATGGCGCCCTGAGCTTCCTAGTTCAAGGATACTTTCAAGAGCTGGACCTGAGTATCTGGAAGACCATCTGACTACCATCTGGTCAACAAACATCTCTGTTCAAGCAAGTTCTGCTCTAGACAACAACTTGGGATAATTCTGTTCCCCTTTCCCTTCCTGTGAATTTATATCTATGAATAATAGTCCAGAAGAGAACTTGGTAAAATTAGCTTTAATTTTGATTCAATTTTCAGTGGCTTGTATAAATGGAAGGTTGAGGTTTGCTATCCATCAGACTTCATGGAACAAGATGCACCTACCACAGACACAGACACAGACACACACACACACACACACACACACACACACACACACACTCGCACACTCACACACAGGTTGTGTTTAACTGATGGGCTCCCCTGGAACTGAAATCTCTACTCTGACTCTGGGAATGTGGGGATGAATTCTACAGACTTCATTCTAATGAAGGAGGGAGGAGGGGAGGGAGGAGGGCGACAGAGAAATAAAGAAGGTCAGTCACTTGTGAAGGTCAGCCCAGGCTGCTCTCTTTCTTTTGTAGACCGGCATTCAATGCACATCCTGGTTGCTCTTCATCAAAAGCATTAGGTTCAAATTCAATTAGTGCACCAGCTGAGAGAAGAGTTGTTCGTCAGGATTTAATTTCCTCACTTGCAGTTTACTGCCTCTGCTGCCAACAGAATGAGCCACTTGAAAAGAATGGCAAGGATTTTTTTTTCTAAGAAAACCTGCGCCCGCATGAACACTTAGGTAATTAACACACTTGTCTCTGTGCCATTCCAGAGTGTGGATGTCTAAGAGGCTACATTTTCAAATGATTCTAGACCTGAGGGGGAAGGAAATATGTGACACATTTGAATGAAAATGTCATCAGACCCAATATATCTTGTAAAGAGCTAACAATGCATGGTTTATGTAAAAAAGATGATAAATTTGAGCTCAGTTTTTTTTTAAAGCTGTTTTTTTTTTTTTTATGTCGAGGGGTAAAATGAAATTCTCAAAATGTCTAATGAACTATTACATCAATTAACTTCCTGTGTATGGGCACTACCCAATAGTTTTAGGATCAAGGGAGAATATAGGAAAAGGAACAGATAATCTACCCAGAAGGTATATCAACCCCTCAGGTCTGTCAAAGACTAGGAAGCACAGTTTCACTTCTTGGCCGTATTTGAAATGCTAGCCCACCTGCAAATTACGATTACAAATAGACATTTTATTTCATTTTATTTTAGTGTGGTACTTGAGATTGAACCAAGGCAAATTCTACCTCTGAGCTACACCCCCAGCCCATTTTATTTATTTTATTTATTTAATTTTTAAATAGGGTCTCTCTAAATTGCAGAAGGCTTCACTAAATTTCTGAGGCTGGCCTCTAACCTGGGATCCTCTTATGTCAGTTTCCCAAGTACTGGGATTACAAGTGTGCACTGCCACGCCCAACTCAGAGACATTTAAAATGATGCTCTTCTTTTCTGATTAGTGGTTTTCATTTTTAACCTTCAGTAGGTAATTTCTTGCTTTTTCAAGTAGAAGTATACTTTTTAAACATGTGTATATTTAAGGCACACAATGTTTTCATATACACAGGAAAAAGATTATCTACTATAGTCAAGCAAACTAACCTATCATCTTACATAGGTTACATGTGCACGCCTGTGCCCATGTGTGTGATTAAAGCTTCTAAAATCTACTCTCATAGTAAATGCCCAGTGTACAATACAATGTTATTAACTATAAAGGTCTTGCTATCCCCTAGACCTCTGGGTTTATTCGTCTTACATAACTAAAACTCAGTGCCTTTTGACCTCAGCCTCCACTCTTTCCCCAAGCCTCCCACCCCTCCTAACCACTTTTCTACTCTATTTATGTGCATGTTAGGTGTTTGTTTGTTTAGAGTCTACATATAAACGAGCCTGTGCCCTCTTTCTCTCAGCAACATTACAACCATCCGGCTAGCCAGCATCCTGGGGCTGCTGGAGCTTGGAGGCTCCTCCTCACTCCCCTCTGTGCCTTGTTTATTCCTTCTCCCACTTGCTCTGTTCTACTTAGTATGTGGGTTGCACTAACAAACGTCCACTTAGCTTCTACCCTTTGTTACACTCTCTGTACATAGCGGCACACGGAACTTGCTTATGCGTGGTCACGGCCTTTGCCTGAGGAATAACTTTTCAGCATGATCAAAGGGTTGTGCGCTATGAAGCAATCCTTTTACTAAGAACTGAACTCTGAGCTGGACTCAGTGGTGCACACCTGTAGTCCCAGGACTTGGGAGGATCGCAGGTTCCAGGCCAGTGCATGGTAACTTAGCCAGGCCCTGTTTCAAAATAAAAAGGGCTAGGAGTGTAGTTTGGTGATAGAGCACCCCTGGGTTCAATCCCGAATAACACACACACACACACACACACACACACACACACACACAGAGGCACAAATGCACACACACAAATGAACTGTGATGTTTAGGGCCTTTTTTTTCTCCGAAACTCCTAATAAGTCCTTGTACATGTTAATCTGAAGTAATAGTTGCACATTTGAAGTAACCAACAGCAGGTGAAAATCAGAAAGTCTTCCTAATCAATTGAGTTTTCTACATGTTCACTGGAAACTCAAGCACCCCGATTCTGACTCAGTCCTGATTTCCGTAGAACAGAGCCCTGTCCGTAGTGAGTCACCAAGGACAAATGTGACAAATGGAATATTTGGTCATAATTTGGAGTCTGAGACATCACAGTATGCACAACTTCGACCTTTATGGATCACTGGTGCTCTCATGCCTTTGCAAAAAGGAAATGTGAATACAGTGAAACCTCTTCCACAGTCAGCATGTGCAGGAGAGGCCGGGTGACCACCCTCTGCCTTGGAATGCTCATGCATCATCGCAGAGGTGGAAAGGGAAATGATTCACCATGGAAACTCTGCCTGGATCACTGCATCATCTTTTGCAAACTGTAAATAAAGTATTTGCATCTGGTGAGTTCCATTTAGCAAGAGTCTCTTTCCCCAGAACAGGCACACATAAGTGCCAGTGCACATGCTTTTCCTGTAACAAAACCCTTTTTTGCACAATTGTACTTCCTGGGTTACTAACACTCTGTCTTACCAAAACTACTTCTAAGAAGTAGAGACTTGGAAGGACATCTCTCATGGAATCTAGGCCAGGACCTAATATAAGCTTGTGGAGGTTCCTCTGGAAAAATAGGATTCCTATGTGCACTGAGGGGACTGAAGGCCCTCTCTGCGGGTTAAGATGAGGCCATTGCCTTGCTAGAAGTGAACTCATGGCTTATGTTGGTTGTTACACTGAGGCAGAACTGGGTTGATCAAGTCTTGGAAAAGTCTCCAATTAGCCATCAGGCTAATTCCTAGTGACTATGGGCTGTGGCAATTCTTTCCTTGTGTGTGTTTTTATACTCCATCATTTTCATTTGAGAACAGTGGGAAATATTCAAATTTATAACGCCTGTGATTATATTCCATTCTCGCTAGATTCAATTCCAGAAATGAACAAAAGAGGTATTTTCGTGCACCTAGCGCTTGTGTTCAGCAACATTTTCGGGAAGTGGCAAGTACATTATAGATAACGAGGTAACTTCTCACTTTGGAAAACATGGATCTCTCTATTCCTCTGCACTGACAAACAAACCTCCCTGTCCTGCTGACAACCTCCTTCCTCTCCTCGCATGTTAGGTGATGATTTTCCTTCCTTTCTCTTTCTTTTGTATTTAATTCATTTCTTTATTTTATTTTTAATTAATTTTGTATTCTAATAATTTATTTTATTTTATTTTTGTGATACTGGGGATTGAACCCCAAGGCTTTCTATCTCTGAGCTATATCCTCAGCCTTATTTTATTTTTTACTTTGAACACAGGGTCTCACTAAGTTGCAGAAGGCCTCACTAAGTAACTGACGCTGGCTGCAAAGCTTTGATCCTCCTGTCTCAGCGTCGCAAGTACTAAGATTACAGATATGCACCACCGTGCCCAGCTTCTCTTTATTCTTTAGAGTTGGGGTTTAGTATGTTGCCAGGCTGGTCTCAAATGATCCTTCTGCCTCAGCCTCCCGAGTAGTGGGGGCTGAAGGGACACATGGCTGTGCATTCTGTAGTGGTTTCTCTAAGGATCACAAAATCCATCCCTAGCTTTTTGCAGTCTTCTGTGCTTATTAATATGCTACTGTATGTAAAATACAGAAATTAGCAAGATTATGTCCTTTTCTCCCCTTGCTTTGTAGCTGTTACATTTACAAATCCCACAAGTCAATGCTATATTTTTAGTTTTTAAACATCATATTGTTTACAAAGAACTTAAGAGGGCAAAAATAGAAAAATATTCTTTGTTTTTACCCAGATATTTACCATTTCTGATGTTCTTCATTAGTTTCTGAGAGTTTGAGGTTCTAACTGGCACCATTTCTTTTTATCCTTAAAGAGCTCTCTTTAGCATTCTTTATACTGTAAGTCTGCTGGTGACAAATTCTCTTGGGGCTTTGCAATCCAAACATGTCTTTATTTTCATTGTGTGTATGTGTGTGTGTGTGTGTGTGTGTGTGTGTGTGTGTGTGTGTGTGTTACTAAGAATTGAACCCAGGGACATTCTACCTCCAAGCTATAACCCCAGCCATTTTGTTTTATTAAATTAATTATCTACTTATTTATTTATAATGTATTGGTGTGTTGTATAGTCTCACATCATATTGCAGTTAGAGTGATCGGGACATACATGCGCACAGCACTCAGTGAGCTTCCTTCTCCCTTCCCCATACATGATATTGAGATTGGCATTGATAATTCCGTATATGTACATCACATCAATGGAAGTTCTCCCTTCATTAATTCTCCTTCCCCATGACTACCACCCTCCCGTAGAGCCCCTCCCTCACTCCATCTGGGTTTCTTTTCCTTTATCTAAAGTCCCTCTTGCATCCTGATTACTCCCTAGCTTCCATATATGAGATAAAACATATGACCTTCATTTTCTGTGACTGGTTAACCTCACTTATCATAATGGTCCCCAGGCCCACCTATTTTCCTGCAAATAACATAGCTTTGTTCTTCTTTATTGCTGAGTAGGATTCCATTATGTATGTATCCCATAATTTTTTAATCCATTCATCTGTTGATGGGCACCTAGACTGGTTCCATGATTTGACTATTGTGAACTGTGCTGCTATAAACATGGATATGTATGTATCACCATAATATTCTGATTTCAGTCTCTTTGGAAAAATACCCAGGAATGGTATAGATGTATCATATGGTGGATCCACCCAGTTTTCTGAGGAATCTCCACACTGATCTCCATAGTAGCTGCCCTAATTTGCAATCCCACCAACGGTGTAGAAGAGTTCCTATTTTCCCATATCCTCACCAGTATTTATTTGTGTATTTGTTTTGAAACAGGGTCTATAAGGGTGCAGAGTCTCACTCTAAGTTGCTGAGGTTGGTCCTGCGATCTTCCTGTTTCAGCCTCCCAAGTACTGTTGTTTTCATGTATTATTATTAGTAGTATTAGTATTAGTATTAGCATTATTTGGTACTGGAAATTGAACCCAGGGGCATTCTACCTCCAAATTACACCCCCAGTCCTATTTTATTTTTATTCTGAAACAGGGTCTCACTAGGTTGATGAGTCTCACTACTTGCTGTGGCTGTCTTCACACCTGCGATCCTCTTGTCTCAGCTTCTCAAGTACTGAGATTACAAGTGTGTGCCACCACACCTGGCATGTTTTTTTTATTCTTGAGTGCTTTTTTCACCAAATATAGCATTCTGGCTTGATGGGTTTGTTCTTTTACCACTTTAAAGAGGATATTTCCATTTTCTCTTGTCCTTCATGATTTCTGTTAGCTAGATAAAGATCCCCTACCTCTGCACATGTCCTATCTCCTCCAACCTGTGAAAATATTCCACTACATGGGGAAAAGGACTTTTTTAGATGCAATTAAAATATTACCTTTGGATGGGAAAATTTGTCTGAGCTACAGAGTTGGGCCCCATGTACTTGCACACGCCCCTACAATAGAGAACTTCTTCCAGCGAGACCCAGGGCAGATGAGGAAAAGGAACAGTTGGGAGAAGGAGCAGTCAGAGGGAGATTGGGCCCACCACTGCTGGTTTTGAAGTTGGAGGACCACAGTCAGCCTCTAGGAGTCGAGAATGGCCTCAGCCCTACAGCTGCATAGAACTGAATTCTGCCAACAACTCGAATGAAGTGAAAAGTGGTAAATCCATTAAAAGTGACAAATTCACTAAAGCTTCCAGAAAGAAACAACTCTATTGACCATTTAAAAGGCTTCAAAAACTCTCAGCATAAAGCCCAGCTGAGTCACACTGTACCTGGGCTGCTTTTACTGTGAGATAATGAATAGGTATGTTTTTAAACCACTAACTTTATTTAATTAACACAATTTGTTATGACAGTAATAGAAAACCACAGTTTCTTATGAGGTGTCTGCTATTAATTGGATTCATTAATTGTTTACCAGTAATAGGTTGCTTTTCTTTTTTACTGTTATTTGTCTTTCTCTTTTAGCAGTTTGCCTGTAATGGGCCTTAGTATGGTTATTTTTATTTATTCTGCTTGATGTTCACATAGCATCTTGTATGTGCAAATTTATGGCTTTGTTAAAATTTGGGAGCCAGGCATGGTGGCACATGCTTGTAATACAAGTACTTGGTAGGCTGAGACTGGAGGATTTGGGTTCTTGGTCAGCCTCAGCTACCTAGTGAGGCACTCTGCAACTTAGTGAGACCCTGTTTCAAAAAATAAAGAATAGAAAATAGGACTGGGGGTGTAGCTTGGAAGTAGAATGCCCCTGGGTTCAATTCCCAGTACTGAAAAAAAATTGGGAGGAAATTTTCAATCATGATTTCTTCAGACATTCTTTTTCCATACCATTCTATTCCTACAGTTAATATAATCTTCTAGGTACCGCTGGGCTATGAAGTTCATTCAGTGAATATTTGATTCCAGAAATCTTTTTTTCAGTACTAGAATTTCCATTTTGTTCTTTTTTTATTATTTCTGTTTCTCTTCTGAGATTTCCCATGTCTCTGCTGAGATTATGTTCAGTATCTAATTAATTTAGGGATTGGATTTTAAAAATTATATCTTAATGTATCAGATAATAGATAAATAGATAGTAAACGGCATTCTAGGTTCTGTTATTTTCTGCCATGTTTCCTTGTTTTTGTCAGCAGTGCTCTGGAGTAGGCTGGGACTGTACCTCTGTTCTGTAGGTAGCAGCTCTGGTCTCAGCTCAGACCCTTTCCCTTCAGCTGGCTGCTTTAAGTGCGTTCCTCACCTGCCGGGGGTTCAGGGACCACTCATCTCTCTGAGGTGGGAAGTGTGAGGTTGGGGATCCCTTTTCTGGCTCCTTCTATTCTGGAATGTCTCCATTTATTTCAGTGTTCATGGTTCTCCAGCTTTACTTTTCTCATTCTTGGGCCAAAATAATGGTGAGTTTTCCTCTGCATTCCCCACCATTGTGTGGATACCATTCCTTTTGGGGGAGAATTAGCCATCTGAAGAGTTGGATTTCATCTGTTCATTATTATTAATGGTTCATTATATGAATTCATCTGTTCATTCTATCAATTTGTTCTTCAAAACCCCAGTTATAGGAGGCTTAGGTTTTTAATCTTACAGTCACATGTCACATAACATTTTGGTAAAGGATGGACCAGGTATACAACAGTATACCCTCAGGACCTCATGGCCACCTTCTTTTGGGTAAGTATGTTATGTGATGTTCACGCAATGATGAAAGAGCCTAAGGCTGCATTTCTCAGAATGTATCTCCATCATTAAGTGATGCATGGCTGTATTATAAGCAATGCTCTGAAGAACAACTATGTATCCTTATATATTTAAACTTAGTAAAGTATTTTTCATTACAATTAAGTAAAAGTATATGCATAGTTTTGTATAGTACGTGGGAATGCTTTTTCCTCACTATTTTTTTTTTTTTTTTTTTTTTGGTGATACTGGGGATTTGGGATTGAACCTGGAGAATTCTACATCCCTATCTTTAAAATTTTTTTTTGTTGTTTTGAAATAGGGTCTCACTAGGTTGCTGAGAGTCTCCATACATTTCTGAGGCTGCTGTCCTTGAACCTGTGATCTTCCTGTTTCAGCCTCCCAAGTACTATGATTCCTGGCATGTGCCACCATGCCTGGCTTCCCCACATTTTAAAATCACAGTTGGTACTACCATTTTCAATGTTTTCTAAAGCAACATCTAGAATTACTATCATTTATTTAAAAATTTCTAAGAAAGGTGTTACAGATACTTTTTTAGGAGTTTTTGAGGGTGCCAAGCATGGAACCCAAGGCCTCATGCATGTTAAGCATACACTCACTGAGTACAACCCAGTCCTAGATTTTCAGCTTTTGATTTTCTAATTATGGCTTTTAAGTATATTTCCATTTTCCTGATGATTTTAAAAAGTTATTTATATAATTAAGGTCATTAATGCTTAGATGTGGGCAAGTTATTTTATCTGGCTGAGATTAACTAATTTCACTTAAGCATAATATTCTCCAGTTCTATGCATTTTCCTGAAAATGACATAATTTTGTTCTTTATGGCTGAGTAGAATTCCACTGTGTATGTATCCACATTTTGTCTATCTGTTGATGGACACCTGGGTTGGTTCTATAATTTGACTGTCATGAATTGGGTTGCTATAAACATGGTTATGCATGTATCACTATAATATTGACTTTAATTATTTTGTAAATATACCAAGAAGTGGTATGGCTAGGTCGTATGGTGGTTCCACTCCTAGTTTTTTTTGTTTGTTTGTTTGTTTTTTTTTTTTGAGGAACTTCCAAACTGATCTCCATAGTGGTTGTACTAATTTACACTTCCACCAACAGTGAAGGCTAGGAATGTGACTCAGTGGTAGAGTGCTTGTCCAGTATGCACAAGGCCCAGGATTCTATTCCTGGCACCACCACCACCACCAAAAAAAAAAAAAAAGTGCCTCTTGTAATCCTGAATGTGCATTTTAATATCGGTGGGTCACACTTCTCTCCTACTCAGCTTATTCAATTCCCTTTTCCTACACTTTCCTTTTACTCTTTCAAAAGAATCTCAGGGTCATTCGACATTTTTATTGAGGTGAGAGAACACAAAAACTTCAAGCTTTCAAAATATGAGATCAATGGTATGTTTCTCTGTTTGTTTCCTTTCATTACTCCCAAAAAGTTTTGAGATTTTTTTTTCACTCTGAATACAGTTGGTTAAGCCATTTCCCAGCGATTTTACATTGATTGTCGTCGTATATCAGTTCCAATTGTGTTCTATCTCATTTTCAATCGTATTTTAGAAAGTACTCCTATCATTTGCAAAAACTCATTATTATAGTCTCATTTCGTTGTAGGAAACAACCAATGCCACCGTTAAATGGTGCAATGCCAAACTGAAGATTTCTTGACTTTTTTTTTTTTCACTGTATGAAAGTTGATGAGTTAGATAATATTTTATTCCCATTTTGCATACAAGAAACTGGGGCACATGGTGGCTACGCAATTTGCATCAATCAGAGTTAGGTTTAAGTCCAGGGAGCCTGGCCCTGAGTGGTGCAACGTCCCTTTCCAGAGAGGAAACAAGTGATGAGCGCCTTGTTCCTGGTGTTGAAAGCCTCCTTCGGGCTCTTGGCCCCGGGGGCACCGGCGGCTGCGCCTTGGCTTCCCGCACGGGGGCGCTGTTGGCTTATGCCACCGGGCCCGGGAGTCCAAGTTGCCCGTTAGACACCAGAGGTAACCGGGCTGGGGCCGCCAGGTGCAGTGGATGTCCGGCCGCGGGGAGGGGGCGGAGCAGACGGGAGGATCACTGAGGAGCAGTCGGGATGAGGTGTAGGCGCGGGAGGGCCGCGGGGAGCCATTAAAAAGTGGGGCGGCGGGCTGGAGCTGCGCTCGGGCGATGGCCAGGTGGCCCTGAGGGGACCATGAAGGGCAATGGCAGCGCGCTGCTCAACGCCTCCCAGCCGGCGCCCGGGGGCGGGGAAGGCGCGCGGCCGCGACCCTCGTGGCTGGCCTCCACGCTCGCCTTCATCCTCATTTTCACCATCGTGGTGGACATCCTGGGCAACCTCCTGGTCATCCTGTCGGTGTACCGGAACAAGAAGCTCAGGAACGCAGGTAGGGGCCCGGGACCCGCGGCTGGGCGGGCGGCCCAACTTCTCCCAAGGCCTGACTCCTTACACGGGAGGCACTTTTCGGAGCCCAGCACCCTCAACCCTAAGTAAAGTTCAACACCTTCTTTTTTATTTTTATTTTTTCTTAAAGACTAGTGTCTTTGATATTTTCCCCCCCAGTAGAGAGTGAAGATTGTGGATTTACTTTGTCTTTAGCCTGCCCCATCTCAAATGCTTTTCGCAAAACAGTCACACTCTTTGATCCCTATGGGGCAGAAACTTTGCTAGAGTTGCCTTTCTTTAGGGGAAAAGCCGACTGTCAATAGTTTTCCATTTCTGGGGTTTATTAGATTGAGAAGTATTGGGTATAGATTGAGAAAAGTTCTTCAAGATGCCCTTTCAAATCAGATCAATGAGCTCATCAGTTGCTTGGTTTTACATATAAATTAGTTTTCCCAACTTGCTAAAATATGAGAAAATATATAAGCTTGGCAAAATGACTGAGCAACTGTTTATTTTGTTGTCAGGAATAGTTTACAGTTATTAGCACATAGTTGAGGGGGGGGTAGAAAACAAGAAAAGTGTGCTCCTAAACATGCTTTGGAAAGCACTTTTGCTCCTGAGAGTAAACAAGTTTGCATTTTAAAAATAGAAGTTGTAGTAAAGAATACATTTGCATATAATATGCCACCGGAGCTAGTTTGTGCTTGAGTTAAACTTGCTTTTTTCCTCCAGGCAGTGAATTTAAATTGCTTTATCCTGGGTAGAAGCTGGTGGACAGTTTCTCCATAAACCACTGGATATTCACACTTCTAAATGGTGTTAAGATGCTTGGTCTCCTGTCCCTTATTTGGAGGCAAACTTTTGGGAAAAGAAGTGGAAAAAAAAACTGCACTTGAATGTTTTCCAAAAGTGATATTTTTGTTCCAAACCAAATAGTTGACAAAAGCTCGGATTTTGTGTAGCTCCTCTTGGGGAGACTCCCCGCCCCCTTTGTATCTGTAAGGCTTGAGGTGGTACATAATTTAAGCATTAGTTAATAAGCACCTAATAATATGAATTGAATTTGAGTTAGTAAATTGAATAACCTCACTTCATATGTGACTGGCTTGACATAGAAGAATTCTGTCTTCAAGAAGGGGGCTGGGCTGGGAGGTGTAGCTCAGTAGTAGAGCACTGACCCAGCACATGTGAAGCCCTGGATTCCTTTCCCAGCATTGAAGGGGGTGGGGAGGGGGGTCATTCCCTTCTATATATTGGGTAGGGGGTGGGGAGGGGGTCATTCTGTATATATATGTATATATGGACATCTTCCCACTGGTCAGATGTGGTTCTGAGAGCTGTGTTAATGGAATGTAGCCTCTGGTCAGCCCAGGTTACCCAATTTACAGAGAAGGAACTGAGGACACATACTGGTCTCACAGACCTGAGAAGCAGGCAGGTTTTAATGGATAGAATTTGTATCTTGAGCTTGCCCTGCAGTAACTTTCATAAAAAAAAAAAAAAATGCACATGCCTGGAACAATTCTGATTCATGTATTATATGAAAAATGCTTTTTCTAACGCTATTTCATATGTTATTGGCTCAGCAACTTTTTCAGAGGGCAGCCTATTAAATACCACATTTCTCTTTCTGACTGAGTGATCCTTAGTAGCGTCAATCTTCAAAGCTTTCAAACACTCCTAATTTCATAGTTGGGATTTTTTTGTGTGTTTGTTCCAGTGTAACACTGCTGCAAGTCAAACCATAAAGGGTTTTTAGAATGGACAGTAATTTGAAGGAGTGAAAGAGGTTGCTGATTCAAATATGAGATTGGAGATGCTTATCCTATTAATCAACTTTCCATCTCTATGACAAAATGCCTGGAAAAAACAGAGGAGGAAGGGTCTATTATGGATCACGATTCCAGATGTTTCAGTCTCTGGTGGCTGGCTCCATTGCCATGAGCCTGTGATGAAGCCGAGTATCATGGCAGAGGTGACACGACGGGGCAGAGCTGCCCACCCTCAGGGCAGCTGAGAAGCAGCAAGAAAAAGAGAGGGAGGAAGGAGCCAGGGATGAGATACACCCTCCTGTGCACGCCCTCACTGACCTATTTCCTCCAGCAAGGCCTCACCTCCTACAGTTTCTACCACTTCCCATTAATGCCAACAAACTATGAATCCATCAATGGATAATTCACTGCTGAGCTCAGAGCCTCGGGAACTGATCACTTCCCAAGGACCCCACCTCTGAATGGTGCTGCACTGGGGATCAGGCCTTCCGCACCTGGGCCGCGGGGGACATTGCGGATCCAAAGAACTTATTAAAAGTTCTTACAATTAATTGGTTAGCATTTCCACTTCAATTACATTTATTTTGTTGGCTTTAAGGATGAAAAGACAAAAATCAATAAGAAAATGAAAAAATAGGAATGTTAAGGCAGCTGTGCACTGAAGTAGTGCTTTCTCTTGGAAATCTGGTATAATTGCATAATTATTTATGCCCCCTTCTCCCTCAAGGGAATATGTTGGTATTTGACTTCCCAGGGAAGAAATTCAAAATGTTTAACCCCCCTGCATGGCAGAGACATTGGCAAATCAGACACAAGCTCCAAATAGCCACTAGGGTCTTGGGTGCTGGCAGAACGTTTGCTCTGCTCCACTCTGAAATCTGATAACTAGAATTGATACTTCCCCATTATACCTTCTGAGGAAACTGCACAGCATAATGGGAAGAACCTTTCAGTGCATACCAAGATTGCTATCTACCTTCAGATTTGATAAATCGGTTGCTATCCAAACTTCATTTTCCACCCTTATCAAATACAAATAACACCTCATTACCTGGTGAAATGATGCATGTGAAAATACTTTAAAAAGAATAGAGCAAGTAATGTTGTGTTTGAATATTTTTGTTTATTTAAGCTTGTTAAAATCAGATGTGGCAATTTCTTGGTTTTTTTTTTTTTTTTTTTTTTGCGGAACTGGGGATTGAACTCAGGGGCATTCTACCTTTGAGCTATACCCCCAGCCCTGTTTTTTATTCTTTATTTTGAAACCGAGTCTCACTAAGTTGCGGAGTGCCTCACTAGGTAGCTGAGGCTGGCCGTGAACCCGGATCCTCCGGTCTCAGCCTCCCGAATGCTGGAATTATAAGCGTGTGCCACCACGCCCGGCTGGCAATTTCTTCATGTACATTATACCTATATAAAAATTTTGTTAAAGAAAATATAAAGCAGAATACCTTGCCTATTCAAAATTCAATTTTCTGGCAATCTGATCTATATAGGATAAAGCCCCCCCCCAAATGGAAATTAGCAGAAATAACAGACTCTCACCCATAGCTAGTTTGTTCCTGAAACAGAGTTCCATAAAACTGTGATGCTAGGTTCTCGATCCCCATAGATTGTAAGCAGTAAATTAGGAGAAAGACTGGCACACTTAATGAAATAACATATGGTGACAAGTAACTTGGTTGAGGTAGACTCGTTAAAGGCAGGTCTCAAGACTGGAGGTCTGGCTCAGTGGTAGAGCATGGGCTTGGCATGGGTGAGGCCCTGGGTTCAATCCTAGTGTGCATGTATACACACACACACACACACACACACACACACACATACACAGTAGGTCTGGAAAATCAAACAAGCATGACTCTTTGCAGGAACTCTGAAAAAAACAGATAACTCTACCTACCATTAACTTCCCCTGAAAACATATGGATGCGTGAGAATTATTTAAAATGTTAAAAGTGTTAGGCATGCCTCCTACACATTTTAAATTAAAGTATAACTTTGGCACAGTAAAGTGCACAAACTATTAGTGTACATCTCAATATATTTTTATACACACACATACACACTTAAATACACATATGTAACCATCACTTTTCAGAAAGGTCTTTAAAAAAGGGTATTGACAGATGGTAATACTAGTATCTACTTGACTAAAATTTGCAGCCAAATCTAGGTGTTGAAAACTACCAACCTGCTCTTTTTGTCCCTTACAGTGCTTGCATGAGATTTGACTCTTTGCTTGTATTCATTGCTCAGGCTGTGAAGGCTGAGGCCCACTGCCTTCTCTGTTACCTTTGGCCCTCCTCACCATCCATTCTTCAATACTCTAGGTTTAGTCCCACTGAGATACTTTGGTTGAGCTCTTGGACATTCAGTGCACCCTACCCCAGCTTTTTTCTTCTCTTGTCCCTCCCTTCTCTTCCCATTCCTTTTCTTCTCTTAATTTTTATTTTCTTCTCTCCCCTTGACTACTTCTTACTTCTTGACCCCCATTATTCTTTAAGTACCACAACTGGATACTACTTCAGTAGAAATCACACTTGTATCTCAGGGTCCTTGATTGTGTCTGTTGAATGCCAGTAAAAAAGACAGCCCAGAATGTGAATGTATACTGTATTATACACATTTACTTAACTTATGAATTTCTTAAAAATAATATTGCATATGGTATTTTCTGCCTTACACTAACACACCAACTCATGCAGACCAGCAGAGTGTCTGAAATAATACTCAGAGTGGCTGAGTTGCTTGGCAATCTGTGAACCCTTAGTAGCATCCTTTTTCACTCTGAGTTCTGAACCCTTTGGGATTCTCTGAGAACTAGACAGATTGGTAAGGGCCCAGGAGAATATTTTGCTTACAGCCTCAGAAATATCAAGAGAGGGCTCAGGAAAAGACAGATGATGGATGGAGAATGGATTTCATGTCAGAGATGGGGTAAAAACAAGTAGTCAGCTCTAAGTTTCTATATGTTCTGCATCTACATATTCAATCAACTGCAGATCACAACCACTCAAAAAATTGGATGTGTGTTGAAAATATATAGACTTAAAAGAAATCATGATTCCGTAAACAATACTAAAAGTGTAACCATTATTTACATTGTTTTTTTAAGATTGGGTCTTGCTCTGTTGCACAGGCTGGTCTTCAACTCCTGGGCTCCAATCATCCTCCCACCTCAGGTTTCCGAGTGAGTACCTGAGGCTGCAGGCATGTACTACCATGCCCAGCTTAGCATTTTCATTGTATTAGGTATGATAAGTAATCTAGAGGTGATTGAAAATATTCAGGAAGGATGTGCATAGTTTTTATGCAAATATCATTTCATTTGATATGAGGGACTTGAGCACCTTTGGGTGTGGGTGTTCTGGAATCAATCCACTTCCGGTACCAAAAGATGATTTTTTAAGGGTGTGCAGCTGCTCATAAATCCAGTGCTCCTGTGCTGGGGTCAGTCCTATCAGACAAGAGGGAAGTGTGGAGGAGTTTATAAAGAAAAGATAACCAGAAACTGTGCTCCAGAGCTTTTGTTTGTGGTACTGTGGACTGAACCCAGGGGTATTCTACCTTGAGCTGCACCTCAGCCCTTTTAATTTTATTCTTGTTTTGTTTTGAAACAGGGTCTCCCTAGATTGCTGAGAGTCATGCTATGTTGCTGAAATTGACTAGTAATGAGGAGTCTCGTGGACACAGTATCAACTCTGTACTTAATGACAAACAGGCCTCAGAGATCTGAGAAAGCATGTCCTTAGGAGAGTGAGTTACTTTCCTAAACTATCTGGTTCACTTCTCACATGTCTCTTTTTGGTAGAGAAAATGATCTCTTAATGACATCTGGTTTCCCTGCTATACTTCTCAAGGATTGTTTACAAGTTTAAAAAAATTCCCATGTAAACTAGGCCCAGGGGTGCATGCCTATAATCCCAGTACTTGGGAGGCAGAGGCAGGAGAATCACAGGTTTGAGGCCAGGCCCAGCAACTGGCAAAAACCTGTTTCAAAATTTAAAAAAAAAATTAAAAATGGTTGGGGATGTAGCTCAATGATAGAGCACCCCTGGGTTCAATCCCCAGTCTGTCTGTCTATCTGTCTGTGTCTGTCTCTGTCTCTCTGTCATACACACACACACACACACACACACACACACACACACACACACACACACACAATTTCCCAATGTAATTTTCCCTACTGGGAAGAGAATGAAGTAACCAACCACACAGGATAATTCAGGCCTCTTTTGGTGGGACCTTTTCTGATTGAAACGCCTTGGTTTGGTGCTCTTGGATGTACACTGGTCCTCATGAGTTCAGTTAGGTGAGCAGGGGATGCTCATGATAAACTAATAGTGTGTTCAAGGGAGTAATTCTCCCAGCTGAGCTAATTTTCTTGCCTTTGAGCCAAGGCAAGAGAAATTAGAATTGTAGTGACCCCATCAAGATGTACTCGCTCAGGAGGAATATCCCAAACAACCAACTAGGCCATTCCATCTGCAACAAGACACACATAGAGAAGGGCTCAGGTGTGCATGAGTGAGCATATCTCTTTCACCAGGTGTTCAAAGGAGTGCGATGGTTTGGAAATAGAATATCCCTCTAGTCCTCATTTAAACAAGGTAGCCATGTTGGAAGTGGGGCTTGGTTGTAATCTCAGCAGTGGATAAATTCACTGCAATAGATTTGTATGGGTGGTAGCATGGGCTGCTGTCATGTGGCTGGAGAAGGTGAGTCTCTCAGGCTGTGGCCTTGGAGATTCTATATAGTTTCTCCTTCCCTTGTGTGCTCTCTCTGGCTACCGGCCTCCATGATGTGAGAGCAAAGCCTTGCACTTTCCCTTTGCTTCCTGCTACCATGCCCTGAGACTGGTGGTCCCTGGCCTCACATGGACTGAACCCCAAATCTCTAAGGAAACTGCACAAATAAAGCTTCCTTCTTCTAAGTTATGTAGTCAGGTCTTTGGAGTATAGCAATGAGAAAGCTAAGACAAGTAGGATGGAAGATAAGCACTCCCACATTAGTATTTCCAAAATAAAGAATCAGACTACTCTTCTGCAAAGTCAGTTCAATTTAGGATGTCTGTACTGGGGTCATAAAAGAGGCTAGTCTCATGGTTTACGGATTGAAAGACCAGTGCTCTGTGGGATCTTTAGAATGCCCCTGAGTTCAATCCCCAGTACCGCCAAACAAACAAACAAACAAAAAACGCAGAAGGCAAAGCAAAGTACATGAGACAATCACTCAAGTCCCCAAAGGAAAAATAATTAAAAATGCACTCTGGACAAGACTTTTAAATCACTTTAACTTTTAAGGAATATTTCCCCCTGTAGAATCATACCACATCTTGTATTCTCTTTTCACTGTAAAAGAAATCAATGGACATGTGATAGAAGGTAAATAGAATAGTAATGAAAGTCTAACTTTTGGGATTGAGCAATTGGAACAGATATACAGTATGCCTCAAATTCTGACCTATTGTCTTAACAATATATCATAAATCTAAACCTCTTATGATAAAACCTTATCCTCCTTCTTACTTTTCTGGCCTATAATTGACTTTGAAAATATGGCCATCTTTTGGTGAGCATTTCCACTTAAGATACAAATTATTTATTGTACCCGTACCAAACCAAACTCAATTATTACATGAATTAGCTTTTAAATCCTACAATTTTATTTTATTAATTATTGATGAATTGGGTTTGAAACCTTTTTGAAGCATGAGAATAAAATATAAAACTTGTAGAATTGTACTTTCTTTCACACTTCACAAACAGCTGATTTGGTCTTATTTCTGTCTTATAAAGCAGAAAAATAACTTCTCGTTTAGAACATCTAGTGCTTTGTATTTCTTTGTATAGAGCAATTTGCAGTTTTCAAAGTACTTTTCCATGATTTGTTTTGTTTGTTCATATAACAACCTCCTCAGGCAGGTAAGAAAACTGAAACCCAAAGTTCAGTTAAATAATCAGCATTCCTTATTCTAGAACACAGCTTAGTATACAGTGGAAGGAGAATAGGAATTAAAGCCAGAAGATCCAGGTTGAGTCATATCTGCATACTTTTCTTCATAATATATTTGAGTGCCAGTTACACAGTCTCTCTAAGCCTCAATTTCTCCATCTATCCAATGGAGTTAATACTATTTATTTCACAGGGACACGCTAGGAAGATAAACTCAAAGTCTACCCATCAGTCCATCTTCCTCGCCATCTATCCATCCACCCATCTGTCCTTCATCCATCTGTCCACCCACTGACCCATTTATCATTTTGAAGTTATACTATAAAAATAATATATTACCATATCATGATGTTAATTATATTGTTTCTGCTATGTATTTTGTGATTAGTTCTTTTTAGGTTGTTTTTATTTTTTAAATGTTCATTTCTTTTTAAATGTATTTTTAGAAAACAAGTAGACAAAGCAACCGGTAGGAAGTGAAGTCAGCCAGAAATTGAAGGTTTAGGATCTCATGCTCATTTGTAACATTATTCATACACTACACAAATTCTCTGATGTCTCAGTATTCCCTTTCATAATACCCATTTTCTCTCTACAGTAGGTCTCATGTTTACAGATTATTTTACTAATCACACTCTTCCTCAATTTTAAATAAATAAGCTCTAGAAGGTACGGTAACTTTCTTGACAAGTACATTACCAATTCAAAGAGTTATGGCCTAACCTGTACCATGTAGACTTGGAAAGTGAGTTCAAGGTAACCAAGTCCATGCTTCCTACAGTCTCCAATTGAGGTTTTTTTTTTTTTTTTTTTTATAGCCCTGATGTTGGTTTCTTCCTGTGGTTCTCTCTATAATATTTGAAGTTATTGATTCATGGCAAGTTTTTACTTTTAAAGATATTTTATTGATTTTTATTTTACATTGTATGCATAGCTGCCGTTTAAAGTATTACAGGTTTTTTTGTTTTGTTTTGTTTTCTGGTTTGTGTAGTACATTGTTATGGCTCTCTTAAGTTTTTATGAATTTGCCAAAGTAATTCCCAGAATCCCTTGGAAACCTGAGGACATGGGGTTCAAACTCGGTTCAAACTCTTCATTACATGATTGTATTTGGGTCTGATGTTTGGTTCCCTCAGTAATTGGTATCCTAAGAAGATATTCCTTAGAGCAAAGATCAGTATAAATTAATCATAGATCAGATAGAACTTATTTTTGTCTAGTTTCTGAATCATTTTTCTCTTGACAATTTTTGAAAGTTAGCCAAAGATAAAAATACTCCTCGATTAGACCTTTTGCTATTTGCTTTTACTAACATTTAATGCTTCTGTTTTAAAAAATACCTGCTTTGAAAAGTACCTGCCTTGGAAGCCATTTTAAATTTCCATAGATTCTCTGGAGCCTGTTCTACTCATTCCTTATTATCATCCATTACAAATAGTAAACTAGAATATTTTAGGTGAGTAATAATAGCTTTACAAGATATCTTGAGTTTTTTCCCTTTTTCCTATTTTCAAGTTGGCTAGCTTGCTTAAATACTCTTCTTCTACAAAAGAAATTCACATACTTTCTTAGGGTTTTCTAGTCTACCACAGAGACAATTAGCATCTATTTTTTAAAGGTGTGTTTGTGCGTGCACAGAACTCTGCATGGTGTCATCAATATTATCTACTTCTCTTCATAAAGATAGTTCCTTAATCACCTCCCTGATTTTCTTGCCTCTCCAATAAGTTGGCCAATCAAGTGAACCTGGCACCTGAGGGCTCTCTGTGACATCTCAGTAACTTCCAGTGAAATTTAATAACGCTGCAGATGAGAAACTTCTGGATTATCTGGTTGGGATGTTCAAAGACTCTTTCCACAGAGATGTATAGTTTTGGAAATCACATTGAGGGAATTAGTCTCAAAGGAAGAAATAAGAAATAAAGTATGTTATTCAGGTTATTGTGGTAATTTGAGTTGTTGAACTTATGGTTTAAAATGTTTACCTGTTTTGATATTGAGCAGTTTTGGTGCTTATTGAATTGGCTATTCATTTGTCCAAGTATTTGTTGCATTCCTACCATATAAGACAGAATATGATCAGTCAATTCTTGATGATTTGTCAAAAAGAAGGACTGTGCTAAACTTGTATAAAACGTGACTCCTACTTTTGAAGAGATTTCCTTCTTTCTATGAAGATACTTTAATAGTTTTGTTCTGTTTATTTTCAAATAAAAATAAGAAATAGAGTACAAAAGTAGAAAAACAGAAACATGTTTACATAGCAGAAAATCTTTTCAAGTTGGTTGGTGGGTCATAACTGGAATATAATGAATTTTTTTTTTTTTTGGTGGTGTTGGGGGTTGAACCCAGGGGCATTCTACCTCTGAGTGACACCCCCCAGCCCTATTTTATTCTTTATTTTGAAACAGAGTCTCACCAAGTTTCAGAGGGACTCACAAATTCCTGAGGCTGGCTGCGAACCTGTGGTCCTCCTATCTCAGCCTCCCAAGTACCGGGATTACAAGTGTGTGCCACCACACCCAACCTACATGAAAACTTTTGAAGGCTATTACCTTAGGATGAGAAAACAATAGATAATAACTAGGGAAATGTGAAAACTAGTTTACACATAAAATAAGAGCAGATTGAGACAGAATTAATGAAAGAACTTCAAAGAAAGTTCTTTCTTTAGGCGATAGAGACAAAACAGAGCTATGTGAGGAGGATACATTGGCACCAAACCCTTTAAAGAAAGTAAGACAGCCTGGAAGACACTTACCTGTTATGGAAGGATTGTTTGAGAGCTTCTTGTTGACTTAATTATTATTATTATTATTATTTGCAGTACTGGGGATTGAACTCAGGGGGCATTCTACCTCCGAGCTATACCCCCAGCCCTATTTTTTATTCTTTATTTTGAAACCGAGTCTCACTAAGTTGCGAAGTGCCTCACTAGGTAGCTGAGGCTGGCTGCAAACCCGGATCCTCTGGTCTCAGCCTGCCAAATGCTGGGATTACAAGTGTGCGCCACCACGCCCGGCTTGTTGACTTAAATTTTTATTTAATTTCTCACATAGCAATAACATGGCATATGATAAATAATTTAACAATTACTATTCAATAATTCAGTAATTCAATAATTACTTTTATGACTTTCTTAACATGTTTAGGAATATAAACTCTCTTCTTTTGTAATCCTGAAAGGAACTGTGCTTTCATTCCTCATTCATGCATTCCTTTTATCTGCATTTAAATACCTCTTGAGACAGGAAAATCACAGCCAGCCTCAGCAAGTTAGTGAGACCCTCAGTAAATTAGGGAGACCTTTTTTTAAAATAAAAAATAATGGGGCTAGGGGTGTAGTACAAAGGTAGAATGCCCCTGGGTTCAATCCCCAGTGCCATCCATCCATCCAGCCATCCATCCGTACTTACATACATACATACCTGTTGGACATCTCCTATGTGCCACATGTAGGATGAGGGGCTTGGGACACAGTTCTGTGGCAAGACAGTGTTCCCATTAATTTGTTTTTATTTATTTATTTCTTAAAGATTTGATTTACAAATCTGGGTGTGGTGGTGCACACTTGTAATCCCAGTACTTGGGGGGCAGAGACTGGAGGATCCAGGTTCATGATCAGCCTCAGCTACTTAGTGAGGCCCTATGCAACTTAGTGAGACCCTGTTTCAAAATAAAGAATAAAAAAAAAGTAGGACTGGGGGTGTAGCTCGGAGGTAGAATGCCCGCGAGTTCAATCCCCAGTACCTCAAAAAAAAAAAAGGATTTGATTTACAGTTGAACTATTGTTTTTAAGAGTGTGTTTGCCAGTAAGTCTTACTTTCATTTTTACCCTGTGTTACTCACTTTACTATCCTTTTAGCTTACCATTGACTGTTCCCTGTACTTGAGCTTTTTGTTGTTGTTGGAATTGTTTTTTTCTTTTTTTTACTGGGAATTGAACCCAGGGGCATTGTACTTCTGAGCTACACTCCCAACCCATTTTAATTTTTTAGATTTTGAAACAGGGTCTTGCTAAGTTGCCAAAGGTCTCTGTAAATTGCTAAGGTTGATCTCAAACCTGTGAGCCACCTATATCAGCCTCCCAAGTATTGGGATTACAGGCGTGCACCACTGCACCTGGCTTGTTGGAATTCTTTTAATTTAATTTTTTTTTCTTTTTCTTGTTCTTATTTTTTTTCCTTTTTTTTACCTTTCTACTTAAATTTAGAATATGTTCAGCTATTGTCATTTGTATGTGTGTATGTATGTGTGTGTATATATTATTATACCAAGTAACAGACACATACACACACACACACATACACATAGTTTTATAGGTAAAGCATTCCTTATGTATGAAAAATTAGTCCTATTTATTAGTCCTAGTTTGTAAACTCATTAAAAAAAAAAAAAAGATCCCTCTGAAGAATGTGACCTCTGGAACCAGTTGGGCTGCAGTAAGCCCTGACTCCCTCATCCAGTATGTGTGACCTTGGGCAAGTGACTTAACTGGCTTAGTTTGCTCATGTATTAAGTTGAGACAATACTAGTGTTACAATGGTTAAATGGATTGCTATGCTTCAAGTTCATTATTACAAAAATATAACATTCTAGTGAGCATAATAAATTATTTAGTATTTGTGGTATGGAGTTTTGACAGATGAATATATTTTTATTTTTGAGGTACAATACAATATTCAATACTTTCAGGTCTTTAAATGCTCGCTTGGTAAGTACACCCAAAATAGAAGGATAAAATTTTGAATTTTTAAAAGTTATTTTTATAAGAATCTTATTTTATACTTAAAAAAAACTTTAACCCAAGTCTGATGTCACACACTTGTAATTCCAACACTTAGGAGACTGAGAAAGGAGCATTGCAGATTTTCAGCCAGCCTCAGCAACTTAGTGAGGCTCTGTTTCAAAACAAAGCATAAAATAGTGCTGGGATGTAGCTCAGAGGTAGAATGCCCCGGGTTCAATCCCCAGTACTATTCAGGTGTGTACATACTTGCATACACACACACACACACACACACACACACACACACGCACAAATTTTAATTAGTACATTGTAGTTACACATTGTAGTAGGATTCACAGTGATACATTTATATATTCACACAACATCTGTAGGTGTGTTTCCCTCAACAACCCATCTCCTTCCCCCTTATTTTATACTTTTGTAATACTAACTTTTTCTTCTTTTTCTCTCATTAATTTAATTTTTATCATGGAAATAGGGCAATATTTTTAATACTGATAGTAATTTTTTTGGTAACAGCAACTTAGCTCTATGATGTGCAATTAATTTGCAGTTAATTTACGTAAGCTGTGTTTTTCATTGAGTACATCCAGGTTGGGAAAAATGTCTAAGGCTACTAAGACGACTCTCCTAAGCATAGTTGATATAGTTTTTCTTGATTGTCTAACAATATGGTTGAAATATTACATTTTTGTTGTTAACATTTCATCCTAAATTCTCTATGGTGAAAAACAGCGCGGACGAAAAGTACTTTGTCTTCATCTTCAGAAACGACTGAATCCATCTGGCTAGACCATAGATGCTTTACATACCCAATGTCTCCCCAAGCTGCCCTTCTGAGAAAAGAGTAACCAGATCTAGAAAATGTAAGCAGACTTCTTAGCAGGATTTTACACCTTCAAGACTGACTCCAATCCAGACTAGAACAGGATGGTTATGTGTATTACTTTCTGTAAAAACTACTTGAGCTATTTTATTGTATATGTTATATCAATATAGAAGTTAAAAAAATCTATCACTCAATTTTCTTAATTGTTGCAGTGAAGTCAACAATCAAGTTAAAGAGTAGGACACAGGACTGGGGCCTCAGGAAGACAAGCAGAGTCAAGGAAGCAAGAGAGCAAAGAAGGTCTCAGATGGGACAGTGTTACATGAACGGGGAATGTGGGCAGTATATAATAGGAATGCTATACTATGTGAGTAGGGTATTACCTAGACAGTGTGTTATATGGATTAGGATATGATGTGGATAGCAAGTTATTTAAGTAGAGTATGACGTGGGCGCTACAGTATATGAATGATGTATTATCTTAACAGAATATGATGTGAACAGTGTATGTGAGCAGTGTGTTATATGAACAGGGTGTGATATGGATAATGTGTCATGTTAACAGTGTGTTTTATGCATGGAAATGTGCAATATGTTATGCGAACAGGATATTGTATTTCAGAGACTTTAAAGAGACTAAAGGCCAAGAGAAAGGGTCAGCAAGAAAGTACTTGCACACTGGAGAGAAGCTTATACAATGTGGTAAGGGCAGAATACAGATATTACAGGAAGGTGGATTAAAAATGGGTGAGAAGGAAATAGAGGCTGTGCTGTGGACACCTGTCTCCATCATCATTCTCATCACTGTGACCTAATAAGCCTAACCACACACAACTTAGAGGAAGGAAGATTTATCTGCTCACAGTTTTTGGAGATTTCAAGACTTCAGTCCATGTGAGATCGGTTTGCAGAGATCAGAGCATGTGGGTGAGAAACAGAGAGAGGGAGAGGACTCTACTCTCACATCATGGAGTCCAGAAGCAAGAGACAGCACTGAAGCAAGGGAATTCAAAGACCCAAGCGCAGTCCTTAAGGCCAGCTCCCAGGCACTCACCTCCTCCAGACACACGCCACCTGCCCAGACTACCACCCAAGAAATCACTACAGTTGATTTATCCACTGATGAGATTACAACCCTCATGGCTTAATTACATCAACTCTGAGCATGAACACATGAGCACTTCAGGGGACATTCTACATCTAATCATAACAACAACCTTGCTTGAAAAATTGAGAGAAGAGGCTTATTGCCCAAGGGAGCAGCAGGATAAGAGGAGGATTATTTGTCATAAAGAAGCCTCTACTGTTGGGGATGAGGGGTGGAGCCCTTTCTTTATGGCTTTCTGACCAGAGGAAGGAACGTATGCAAAACACAACATGTGTCCATCACAGGGGGATAGAAACAAGAAGTGAGCATTCACCAGGCACAGTGGTGCAAGCCTGTAACCTCAGCTACTTTGGAGGCTGAGTTGGGAGAATCACAAGTTCAAGGCCAGCCCGGACAACTCAGCAAGACCCTGTCTCAAAATAAAAATAAAACTGGCTGGGGATATAGTTCAGTGGTAGAAAGCCCCTGGGTTCAATCTGCAGTCAGTACAACAACAACAACAAAAAGTATTTATCCAGATCCAAACATGTGCCATACACTTTCACATCCTCACTGAGGTCATTTTAGCAAGTGGCATGGGCATAGCTAGAGTTTGAATCTAGGTATAAAATTTTGTTTATAAAATTTTGGTCCCCGCTGCCTCTAGTATTTTGAAAAGACAAGTTTCTAAACACAATGCTTTTAAGCTTAAGAAGACACAGCCTATGTGCTATGATGTCCAAAAAGAAAGCTGCCACGTACTTTCCACGGCCAGAGAACATTCTTTAATCACTGTCAGCATCTAATTTTTCCTTGTCAAACCACTAACATTTATAAACATGGAATTTTTTTTATACAAACCAGGTTTATAAATAGATTTGCCATTAAACTTAGGCTTTCTAGATCTGAATCTATGGGTTTGCTATGTGAAACAAATGAAAAGTATTTTTAAGAGTGTCTGAAGTCCATTTATTTTTCCTCTCTAAGCTGGTCTTTATCATTTTGATGCTGAAGTTCAAACAGTTAAAAAAAAAATCTTGATGAATAGTAATCCAGTGGCTCTCTGCCCCTGCTTTCCACATAGTTAACATACAGGCTGGTGGAAAGAAAGAACGAACGAGTCCCACTGAGAAAACTAACATCCTGGTAGATAATAGCAAAGGAATTTATTTCTAGTTGAGTGTGGTGTCACACACCTGTAATCCCAGTGCTGGGAAGCTGGGGCAGGAGGATTACAAGTTTGAGGGAGGTCAGCCTCAGCAACTTAGCGAGACCCTATTTCAAAAAAAAATTAAATAAAGTATGGCTAGGAGTGTAGCTCAGAGGTAGAACACCCCTGGGTTCAACCTCCAGTACCACAAAAAACAAGCAGACAAAAATAGGCTGAGATGCAGTTCAGTGGTGGAAAACTTGCCTAACATGCACGAGGCTCAGGGTTTGATCCCCCAAAATCTCTAGAGCAATTGGAGCTGATGAAACTGTTTACTAAGGCCGTTGCTTCTGAATCTGGTGTGGGAGGCTAAAGTCCACAGAAAAGGCAGCTAAGACAGAAAGATGGATGTCAAGAGGAGACTCCACGGACACTAGGACATCGGAGGAATGACTGGAAGCCAGGAGGATGAACCGAACTCGGCTCAGTGGGTCTGTCTCCCTTTCTCCAAGCTGAGTGGAGTCTGGTTGTGGGGCTGCCACACCCCCTCACCACCACTGGAGACAGCAATGGGA
Organism: Graphiurus murinus; assembly: GCA_004027655.1. Lineage (NCBI taxonomy): Eukaryota > Metazoa > Chordata > Mammalia > Rodentia > Gliridae > Graphiurus > Graphiurus murinus. Next base: position 84,389 of record PVLC010000448.1, on the reverse strand, counting down.
CAAGTGCCAAAGCCTGCCCTGGGCCTTCTGGGCCTAAAGAGAGTGGCGCGGATGCCTCACTTTCCCCTTCTATTTTTCTCTTCCTCTTCTTAATTTCTTTTTAAAATATATACCTTTATTGGTGCATTATAGGCTCACATCATAATGTAGTTCAGAGTGATAGGGACATACATGCCTAACAGCACTTGGTAAACTTCCTCCTGGCTTCCTCCCCACTCCCTCCCCTTCCCCATATATGATATTGAGATTGGCAAATTTACATATGTACATAACATTAGTGCAAGTGTTTTCTTCACCAATTTTCCATCACCTCCCCACCCTCCCCTGACACCCCCTCCATCAGTCCAGTGGAGTTTCTCCTCCATTATCTAGAGTCCCTCTCATCCTGACTACTCCCTAGCTTCTGCATATGAGAGAAACCATATGACTCTTCACTTCCTATGACTAGCTAATCTCACGTAACATAATATTCTTCTGGTCCATCCTGTTGGTGGGATTGCAAATTAGTGCAGCCACTGTGGAGATCAGTGTGGAGATTCCTTAGAAAACCAGGAATGGATCTACTATATGATCCAGCTATACATTTCTAGGTATCTCTTCAAAGTGACTGAAATAAGAATATTATACAATACATACATATCCATGTTTATAACAGCATAATTCATAGTAGCCAAATTACGGAACCAACCCAGGTGTCCATCAACAGATGAATGGATTGCAAAATTATGGGATATACACAGGATGGAATTCTACTCAGCTTTAAAGAAGAATAAAATTATGTCATTTGCAAGAAAACAGATGAACCTGGAGATCATTTCCCCCCCCCCTTTTTTGTGGTACTTGGGATTGAAATCAGGGACATTCTACCTCCAAGCTACACCCCCAGACCTATTTTTTATTCTTTATTTTGAAACAGGGTCTCACTAAGTTGCGGAGTGCCTCTACGTAGCTGAGGCTGGCCACGATCCCAGATCCTCCGGTCTCAGCCTCCCAAATGCTGGGATTACAAGCATGAGCCACCATGCCCGGCTCCACTTTCCCTTTAAAATCTCATGTGAGTTGTGTCTTGTGGGGAATGCCAACTTGAAGCTATAAAAGGAAATGTTTTTTCACCCTGGCTAAGTTGACATAATAGAAACCCACCATACATCTTAACTTTATATTGGGCACTGTTAAAGGTAGTGGTGGTCAGAGACATCTAAAACAAGCGATATCCTCATAGAGCTGATACCCTGGGCTATGGGAGATGGGAAAGGTGGAGAAGAATAGAATAAATAGAGAAGCAATGACTCCTTCCTTTGGCAATCCTAGTGGGAAGTCACAGGACTAATTCTTAGGGAGACGATTTAGATGGGGCAGCTTTGTAGTTGTCTGTGAATTTATTCATATTAGTACAATATTTCATTTATAATTCTAAAATATACTTTTGGTGCATTATAATTATACATCATATTGGGTTTTAGTGTGATAGAAACACACATGCAACACAGGCCTGGTGAGTTGCCCTCCAGATCCCACCCTGTTCCCTCCTCCTCCTTGTTCATAATCCAAAAGAGAAAAGAGCATATTTGTAGAAAAATCTCATAAAATTTGACTTGAGTTCTTTTTCTGTACATTAAACATGTATTCTGTTATTATATTAATATATAACATTATCACTTGTTCAGAATGTTTACAGTTTAATTTTTGTACCTTACATGCTTTAAAAATTTAAGAGAATTTCTGCCTTTTCTTTTGCTTTGCAAAGAGGGAACTGTAGAAAGTGAGCAACATTTACATAGCACTGGATGCTGTGTGCAGTAGTCGACATAAATTCCTTCATCGGGTGCTCACTATAACCCCATGTGGGAGATACTATCACATTCCCATTTTATTTATTTTTTGTACTGGGGATTGAATACCTCTGAGCTACACTCCTAGGCCCTTTTTAAATTTTTGTTTTTGAAACAGAGTCTCACTAGGCTGCTGAGAAACTATGTTGCTAAGGCTGTTCTTGAACCTGTGATTCTTCTGTCCCAACCTCCCAAGTACTGGAATTATAGCCATATACCACCATACCTGGCATCCATTATTCTCATTTTATAGGAGAGGAAACCGAAGCTTGGCAAGATGGAGTAATTTGCCCCAGTTACATAACTAGTTAGGGATGAAGTCAATGACAAAGGCAAAAGAGCCCCTTTCCTCTTAATTAACTCTTATGCTGTGCACAAGGATTCCGTGCTCCCCCACAACAGAAGATGGAGATTTATTAGAGAACTGTTGAAGAACAGAGAGGAGATAAATGACCTGGAAGTTAAGGAAATCATGGCTGGCTTGAGAAAAAACATGAGATTTCTCAGGTAAGACAGAAGGTTCTCTAGGGCACTGCCATGATAGTCTAAAAGGTTGGGTAAAAGATTAGCAAGCTTGGGCCTGTTTCGTTTTTTTCCAGGCAAAACGACCCTGAAGCTAATCAGAGAAAAAGTTAAAAGAGTCTCCAGGCCCATTAGATGTCTTTGTCCAATTACCAAATGATTCCAGTCCCTAGATCCCACCCTAACTAGCCAAACCTATCCCAATACATCCCGTATTCCTTCTGGACAAACCAGCCAGTCCTTATGGTCTCTCTACCCTGGCAACAAGATTTCACCAATCCCATTCCCCCACTATAAAAAGCTGAACAAAGCCAGAGTGGGGGTCCTTGTCAAGACTCCACTGCATTGGATGAGGCTTGGACCCTAGCTTGAGCTAGCAATAAACCTTCTTGCTTTTGCATTGCTCTGTGTGAAGTGATCGTCCTTTGGTGGGGCACACCAAATTTGTGCACAATACTTCCAACCCAGAAGATGGAATCCAAATATAAGGAATTTGAGACTTTTTGAAAGAAGAGAAACTAGTTTGACAGGCAGCAACTTGGGATATGGAATGTGCCTTGTTCTGGGGATGTGAAAATGTAGGAAGAGTGGACTTGGTTTTACAAAGGTAGCAGTGAGCTTACTTCCTGGTAAAAATAACCTCCATTTCAATCATAATGCAGTGGTAGCTATGACTTCAACATGTCCAAGTTGTGGAAACAGCTCTTTCCTTAATAACTATGAACAACCCCATACAATTCATGCAATGGTAGTATTAACCCATGTTTTATACATCTTTCTCTTTTAGGAAATATATTTGTGGTGAGCCTAGCAGTTGCAGACCTGGTGGTCGCTATTTATCCATACCCCTTGGTGCTGACATCTATATTTAACAATGGATGGAACCTGGGATATCTGCACTGTCAAGTCAGTGGTTTCCTGATGGGCTTGAGCGTCATCGGGTCCATATTCAATATCACCGGGATCGCCATTAACCGCTACTGCTACATCTGCCACAGCCTGAAGTATGACAAGCTCTACAGTAACAAAAATTCCCTCTGCTACGTGTTCCTCATTTGGATGCTGACACTCGTGGCCATCATGCCCAACTTGCAAACTGGAACGCTCCAGTACGACCCCAGGATCTACTCCTGCACGTTCGCACAGTCGGTCAGCTCCGCATACACTATAGCTGTAGTGGTTTTCCACTTCATCGTTCCTATGATCATTGTCATCTTCTGTTACCTGAGAATATGGATCCTGGTTCTTCAGGTCAGAAGGAGGGTGAAACCTGACAACAGACCCAGATTGAAGCCACAGGACTTCAGGAATTTTGTTACCATGTTTGTGGTTTTTGTGCTTTTTGCCATTTGCTGGGCTCCTCTAAACTTCATTGGTCTCATCGTGGCCTCAGACCCTGCCAACATGGTATCCAGGATACCAGAGTGGTTGTTTGTGGCTAGTTACTATATGGCATATTTCAACAGCTGCCTCAATGCAATTATATATGGACTACTGAACCAGAATTTCAGGAAGGAATACAGAAGAATTATAGTCTCATTGTGTACAGCCAAGATGTTCTTTGTAGATAGCTCTAATGATGTAGCAGATAAGATTAAATGCAAACCCTCTCCATTAATAAACAACAATCTAATAAAGGTGGACTCTGTTTAAAAAACCAAAGGATTACTGCATAGATATCCATACTGCTCAAGATCCTACTCCTTTTCTTCTCTGCTTTCCTCTTGATAGAAATGTAGAAAACAGTAGTTGAGAAACTTGACGCTCTGATGGGATTCCTCTGTATTTCTGAGCTAGTGTGCTGTTAGCTTTGTGAATGGGTTTCTAATCCTGCTTATCAAGAGAAATGCAGACTGCATAGAGTCATGTGTTACTGTCAGCATATGAGGATGTGTTTGGGGGATGGAGGTTACAGCAAAATGCTGAATGAATTCAAGTGAAGAGACAGTGTGGAAACTTTTATTTTATTGTAAATCAGTGCTGCAAAAGCAGTACAGTCCTCATCTGTAGGTTCCCTTCCTTGGATTCAACCAACTATGAATTGGAAATACTCAGAAAAGAAAATTACATCTGTACTGATCATGTACAGACTTTATTCTTGTCATTATTCCCTAAACAATGCAGTATAACAACTATTTACGTAGCACTTATGTTGTAGTAGGTATTATAAGTAATCAACAGGTGATTTAACGTACTGTATTCATGAAGATATGCCAATACTGTATAATTGTGTGTGTGTGTGTGTGTGTGTGTGTGTATGTGTGTGTGTGTGTGTGTGTGTGTGTTTTGCACTGGGGGGGGGGCATTCTATCTCAAAGCTACACCCTCAGGCATGTTTTATCTTTTATTTGGACATAGGGTCTCAACAAGTTGCTGAGGCTGGCTTCAAATCTATTATCTGCCTATCTCAGCCTCCCAAGTACTAGGATTACAGGTGTGCACTGCCATGCCTGGCTCTGTATCATTTTATAGAAGACATTTGTACATCCATAGATTTCTCTATCCTTGGGAGCTCTTGAACCAGTCTGCCATAGATATTGAGGGATGAGAACAATGCCCCCCCCCCACTTCAGAAAAGACTTCTAGTAGGGAAATGAACAGAGCATCTTCTATATAAATGAGCAAATAGAACCAAAAGGGAAAGGGAGATGAGTGACTTTCAGTATAGGGAGATGAGCTGAAAAGAGTGAATGACTCAGCAATGATAACCACCTCCATCGCCACGCGATTTGCAGTCGGCAGCGTTAGCACTGAGCAAGCACCTCTGGCACGATCAGAAGTGATGCCACTCAGAATTACATATTTTACTCTCAGCCAGATGAAGCACTGACTAGATGACACAACTTTTACTCAGATGTCAATTACTTTGGTATTTAAAGCAATAGCTGCATATGCAATTTTATTTGACTTTATTAGATATCTGGCTTGTTATTTTGTGTTACTGGCTGGCTGTTTCGAATTGATCTCTGTGGATTTATTGAGTGTCTGATCAGTTTGAACCCAGGGGCACTCTACCTCTGAGTTATACCCCCAGCCCTGTTTTATTTTTTTATTTTGAAACAAAGTCTGGCTAAGTTACCTACCATGAGCTGGCCTTGAACCTGTGATCCTCCTGTCTTAGCCTCTCTTGTACTGGGATTATAGGTATGTGCCACCTGCCTGGCAAGTTACAGACTTTTTGATGCAGTACAAAATGTGCTTTAGATTGATAACCTAGTTGGACAGGTAAATAATTAAAATAGTGATAGTTTTTCATTCATAGATGTCTCAAAACAATGGTTTTCCTTGATCCAAGTCAGTATCTGATTGCCCCAATAGATGAAAGCCCAGTGGGAGGAAAAAAAATGTATGGCAATACTGTGGTTTCATAAGCATTGGCTGTAGTTTACTGTCAGGTTTGTTACATAGAGTTCTTTGCTATGAATTACAGTCATAGTTTCTCGTATTTTAAAGGTCTCTAACAAAACTGTCACAAGAATAAGTTGGTGATAGACGACTATATCCAGAAAACAACTTTCCTGTATATATTTGCTAATAGCTATATATCTGGAGAATAAAAATTACTTCAGGAAGTTATGGGATTATTTTAAAAGACTCTTCACTGGCCTCGAACCTGCAATTCTCCTGTCTCAGCCTCTCGACAGCTAAAACTACAAAATAAAGCAACTAAGTTCAGCAAGATGGCACCACCCAGTCCCAACATGGCCACATGGAAGCTAATACAGAAAATCTAGCTCAGGAACCAAAAATGAAACCTGACCCAAGCCCTCGTATTGATATCCCTGCCTGTTCCCCTCCTCCCACCCTCCCCACCTTCAGAACTGGGGATTCAACCCAGGGGCATTCTACATCCGAGCTATATCCCCGGTCCTATTTTTTATTCTTTATTTTGGAACAGGGCCTCACTAAGTTGAGGAAGGCCTCACTAAGTAGCTGAGGCTGGTCACGAACCTGCGATCCTCCTGTCTTAGCTTCTCAAGTACTGGGATTACAAGTGTGTATCACCACCACCACCTGGCTCCCTGCTTATTATTGATCCAGTTAAAACCTGTCTCTCTGGTGTTATATAATTTGTATGATTATATACATTAGGGGCTCAGATCTATCCTACCCCAGCCTCTGTCTTTTGTTCTCTGTGGACCAAGCCTCCTGCAACAAAGATATTCAAGGAAAAATATTGTCTTGTACATTAACATGTACAGGCATTTTTCCTTGTTATTCTCTAAACAATACAATGTTATAACCACTCACATAGCATTTACATTGTGTTATATGTTATACATAATTTAGAAATAATTTAGTGTGTATGGGGGAACGTGCAAAGGTTGAGTACAAATACATCACCATATTATATAAGTGACTTGACCATCCACAGATTTCATTGTCTGAAGTAGGGGAAAGTCCTGGAACCAAGACCCACTTTATATAGAGGGACAGCTATATGCAAAATGTTATATTACATAGATAATATAAAAGTGAATAATTGTTAAAATAACCATGTCATCTTTTTCTTTGCTTTGTTTTGCTCCCCCTTTTGTTTTGGTGCTGGAAATTGAATTTAGTGCTTCATGCATGTTAAGCACATGCTCTACACTGAGCCATACCCCCAGCTAAATCCATGCCACTTTTATCCCAGTTTTTTATTTACAAAAACGTGTTCCAGAAATATACTTAATATGATGATCCAAAATAACAATCTTTTCTATGTACCAGGCCAGGTGAATCATGCTTTGCTACAATGAAAGTAATATTGCTCATTCATAAAGAAAAAAAGTCTCTAGAGAAAATAAGCACAGCTACTTTGTATGTGAAACAACAAACAAAAATACATTACAGGATACACTTGTAAATTTTTATTCCAGTCTCTGAAGGTATAATTTACATATAACCAAGTGTACCTACTCAGAAGTGTACAGTCTGTCTTGGCAAACATATGCACTTGTATAGCCATCACCACATTGAGATATAGTGATTCTGTTTCCAAACCATCTCCTTTTGCCTCTTTGCAGGATATAATTAATTTCATCCCCAAGCAACTACTAATTCGGACACTGGTACTGTGAATGAGCCTATTCTTTCATCTTACCAATTATATTTTGAAAATGTATACACATTTAAAATGATGTCTTCTTGATGAATTGATGTTATTATTATATAATGGCCTTCTTTTTACCTGATGATATTTTTTATTTTGAAGCCCAATTTTCCTGGTATTTATATGCATTTCACTGTTTTTGATTCATATTTGCATACATCTTTTCCCCTCTTACTTTTAAATCTAGGTCTTTATATTTTAAATAGGTTTATTCCATATAACTTATAATTGGGTTTTATTTTCTTATGTAATCTTGCAATTTCTGCTTTTTACATTAAGATATTAGACCTTTTGTGGTTATCATAATTGATATGGTTATATTTTATTCTATCATGCTGGTAATTGTTTTCAGTATTTCTCTAATGGCTAATGACGTTAAACATCTTTTCATCTCTATATCCTCTTTGAAATGTTAGCTCATGTCGTGTGTGTGTGTGTGTGTGTGTGTGTGTGTGTGTGTGTGTATGTACATGTGATCCTGGGGATTGAACTTAGAAACATTCTACCTCTGAACTATACCAGCCTTCCTTAGTTTTTTATTCTGAAACAGGGTCTTGCTAAATTCTTAAGGCAGGGCTGGAAGCTGTATTCTTCCTGTCTCAGCCTTCCAAGTACTGGGATTACAGGCACACCCCACTACTCCCAGCTTTCTGCTTTCTCAGAAGCTCCATCCTGTTTCAACATGGTGCTCCTCCTGTAAATGGGCACACTCATCAGCCTAGAAGTGAGTATTTGCTCCTGTTTGGAAAGAAGAGTAATTTTTCTCTCCACCTTCTATAGTTCTTAACTAGGACTCTGTGTTAGAAATGGTTTTATCCTGATGCAATCCTGTCCCTTACCCTAATTTAAGGAGGTATTGGGTTCTGTCTTATACAGACAGAAACATAGTTTCAACAAAGAAACAAAGTCTTAAGGTACATTCTGCCTTGACTGGCTTATTACTAGAACAAAGTTTAAGGTATAGTCTTGGAACCAACTGGTCTGACATTTAAGAAGAGTCTGCAAGTGGAGCATATAGACAAATGTACAGAAATTACATAATAGACCCAGGCTATAGTCACAAATGAATGCTTAAGCTATAATCACAGCATGGAAAGGAGTACAATTCAATGTGATATGCTACTTTGATAGAAAAGATGGTTTTTATTTCTTATACCTGTAACAAAGGGCAGATTAACAAGAGAAAAACAATCAAAAATGTGTTAACACATATACCTCACATATGCATGGGAGAAACCCATAGAAATGAGTAGTGTAGAGACTAGATCTCAGAAACATAGTTTAAACTTGAGGCTTAACTACTTTCCACACAGAATGGCTTTGAGAAGGGCTGGTGACAAGGTGATCAGGAAAAGCACGGTAAACAAGGAATGTCATGCAGGAGTAAGTCCGTCTATGCTCTCTCCATGATGGAGTCTCTCAGGAGCTCATCATTGCCTTCTTCTTGGTACAGAGAGGAACACATTCTTACAAGTGGATATTTCCTTTCTAGATATAGATTTCTTTTGCAAAAGGGCAACTTCCACTTCGTTTTCAAAGGTTTCCTCTGTGTCTGCAGTTTCTCAAAATAAACTCATAAATAATTATGACGTCAAAGTGGCACATATGGCGTGGCATATTCTGGTCCCCTACAGTCGTATTTTGGGATGGTATATTCTAAGCCTCACCACTTCCTATTTCCAAGATTCTTCCATCAGCCGATCTGATTGTCACTCCTCTTCAGGAGTGTCACGAAGAACCCGGCCTTGTTCTGTGGCCCAGCACCATCAGTGAAGTGATAGAATATCTAAACTCAAGGCCTCCAGGCTTCCTGCACTGTTCTTATAGAGCTTTCAAAACCAGTGCTTCTCTTCCTTTCTTCTTCATCCCAAATGACATCACATAGCAGTGCTTTGTGCTTGGCCTTTTTAAAAGGATATCTTTCCTTTAAGCCTTGTTTGAGCTGGAAAGTAAAATGTAACTTCCATAAGTGACTATAGTCTTAATCACCATCCACTGACAGCCCTGTGCAACTCTGTGATCCTGTTCACGCTGCAGGTGTCTGTTGAGACACTGTTCTTGTTTGGACGCCATGTTTCTGTTCACTCAGCTCTGGGATTCATGTTATGTTCATCCAATCCAGCCCAGGCTAATTTTCCTGCAAGGAGGCAGTGATGAAAACAGAAATTAGTCTGAATCTTAGAGGAATATGTTTACCCTTCCTGCAAAAGGCAGCATACAGTGTCTTATTTGATTCTTTGTAGTCAGAACTTCAATTGCTGAAACATCTTTTGCAGTCAGTGTTCTGGCTTCTCTCATATTCTTTATTTTATTTAAAAAGGGGGTAAGAAGTGGGGCACTGTGACACACACCTGTAATCCCAGTACTTGGGAGGCTGATGCAGGAGGATCACAGGTTTGAGGCCAGCCTCAGCAATTTGGCCAGGCCCTCAGTAATTTAGTGAGACCCTGTTTCAAAATAAAAAATAAGAGGCCAGGCGTGGTGGCGCACGCTTGTAATCCCAGCATTTGGGAGGCTGAGACCGGAGGATCCGGGTTCGAGGCCAGCCTTAGCTACATAGTGAGGCACTCCGCAACTTAGTGAGACTCGGTTTCAAAATAAAGAATAAAAAAATAGGGCTGGGAGTATAGCTCAGAGGTAGAACGCCCCTGAGTTCAATCCCCAGTACCGCAAAAAAAATAAAAATAAAAATAAAAAATAAGAAACAGCTGAGGGTGTAGGTCAGAGGTAGAATGCCCCTGAGTTCAATCCCCAGTACGAATGAATGAATGAATGAATGAACGAATGAATAGGAGTGGGAATTAAGTGCCACTATGTTAGCAGGTGAGAGGCACCACCATGACAGGCCTGAATTTCGGTTAAAAGTTACTAGGCCTAAGTTTCGCTTTCCCCAAAGCCAAACTGCTTACTCCTGTGCCCACCAAAGTTGTGCTATGTAATTCTTATGTAACTGTTCACTATAAAAGACTTAAGAGCCTCGGTCAAGGTCCTTGTCAAGACTCCATTGTGGTGGATGAGACTCGGATCCTAGCTCGAGCTAGCAATAAAGTTTCTTTTGTTTTTACATTATTCTGTGTGGAGTGTTCGGTCACTGATCTGGGTCACTCGTTCGGGCGCAACACAGGCAGTGATCTTCCTTGATTCTTTTTCTTCCTCAAAGAAAGATTTTTGGGCATGAGACAGGAATAGTAGAAGCATAAAAGGTGTATTTAGGAACAGTTTTAAGAGAGGAGGGCATAATAGAACAGAGGGGTTACATTCAGAGAGTGTGTCCAGGAGCAACCTGAATGGCAATGGTATCTTTCAAACAGTGGTTTTTATTTTTGAATACAAACCTTCTCCCTCATGTGAACTGTATTTGGGGGTGGTTTCTGCTAGGTCATGGCAGAGTTTAGTGCATCTGCACTGTTTCTGGCTTGTTGGGAAATTTCGCATCAATACCTATGGGAAACGCAAAAGCTTAGTGCTCTGCTCATGTTCCAGAGAAATCCCTTAGGATTTATGAGTGTATGAGCCTCCTTTCTTAAGTCTACAGGGAACCAGGTGGAACCAGCCCTCATGTGGTGGCACACACCTGTAATCTCAGTATTTGGGAGGCTGAGACAGGAGGATTACAGGTTTGAGTCCATCCTCAGCAATTTAGTGAAACTCTGTTTCAAAATTAAAAAAAAAAAAAGTGTGGGGGGGCAGATGTGGAGCTGGGAGGTAGAATGCCCTTGAGTTCAATAACTAGTACCAAAAAAAAAAAGAAAAAGAAAAAAAAAAAAAAGAAAAGAAAAGAGAAAGAAAGATAGATTGATTTTTGCATGAAGGAGACAGTTTGGGGAACTTAATGTGGAGTGACTTTTTGCCACTCTCAGGGGAATGAACCCTGATCCTTTCCCCTCCACATTGCTCTGTCTAGCTACCTAACAACTCGACCTTTTTTGGCTTGTTTTAGACTTTAAAATTGTTTCTTAAAAAGTAAATCAAGGATTCTGAACCCAAGACGGCGTCTGAGTGAAACACCTCTCCTCGGGTGGTGTGAGCTCAAATAAAATCTGCCATAAAAGCAGCTTCTTTTTTTTTTTTTTTTTTTTTTTTTTGCTTTACTGGGGATTGAACTCAGGGGCATTCTACCTTCGAGCTATACCCCCAGCCCTATTTTTTATTCTTCATTTTGAAACCGAGTCTCACTAAGTTGCGAAGTGCCTCACTAGGTAGCTGAGGCTGGCCGTGAACCCGGATCCTCCGGTCTCATAAAAGCAGCTTCTTGACAGAAGAAAAAAAAGCAACAAAAAAGTGAACAAAGCAATGAAAATTGAACTTCAGCTAAAGAGATCCCAAAAATCCGACCAGGGAGAGCAAAGGAGCCGGACCGCGTGGCAGTGGTGCCACGCTGCGAAGCGGCGATGGCCGGCGGCCATTAAGGTGGCCACCCAGCTGCGTACCCAGTGACCAGGCATGGAGTAAGCAATTCCAGAACTCCACATTCTAACTGGGTGGCGGATCCCTGCACCTTCCACAGTGACTGGAACACGTAGTACGACCAGCATAAGGAACCAGTGGCTGCCATTTTGCCAGCCGCCGTCTTGCCAGTTGCCAAGAGCAGTGTCTATTAGCACCAAGACCTCCAACAACCTCCTGCGCACCCAACAACCAAAAGTGGAGTAAGCGACTAAGGAATTCCATACTCTAATCAGGCAGCATATCCCCGCAGGATCAACAGCGATCAAGAACACCTGGAACAACCATCTTAAGCCTGCGGCGAGGACACCCCAGGTCACCCCTCCCACTGGAACCAGAGCAGCAGGAATCTGTAAGTTAAATTGCACCTCCGGGGTGTGGGGGCCCCTATACAAAGCGCAGACTCAGTCACCAAGCCTTCAAGTGATTGGATAAGAGAAGAAGTATGGGAGGGACCCAGTGCAAACAGGGCATAGAGAATTTCCAGGCACCCTGGAAAATGCCTGGCATATAGATTGCACTCCTGCCACCAGCAAAGGCAGAGAGAGAGAGATGCAGACAGGCCCTGTGGAGAGCTCAGAGACACAAGCTTGCAGCGGGAGAGGAATCAGCAGAATTCCCTGCCTGCACTGACAGAGCAAATAAGAGTGCCAGAGACACACTCGAAAATTTAATAGATTGAGCAGACATTTAAAAGCTGAAAATATCCACACAGATCCAAAAGGACTGCAGAGACCAACTCAGCTCTATACTTACAAACTAGCAGGGTTTTTGTTTTGGTTTCTTGATTTTTTTTGTGTGTGTTATGTTTTATTTGTTTTTACTATGTTTTCATTTTGTATTGCCTTGATTTATTTGTTTGTTTGGATGATTGGTTGCCTTGTTATTTTTTGCTTAGTTTGTTGACTCTCCTTCTAATCCTTTTTACAAACCTCCCCCTCTCTCTCCCATCTATATTTTTCTCCTCAACACTTTTTCTCTTCTCTTTTCTTTTTTCCCTGTCTCATATCAAGACTACCACACCTAAAACTCTACATTGACTACCAGAATCCCCCGACATATCCTCTATTTCTATGATATATCACCTCAACACACTCAACCTCTTATTCCACTGGACCATACCCTCTACTTTACCCTATTCTTACATTCATCACTGTGACTTCTCACCCAACCTTTACCACTGAACACAACCTGTCCTTGTATATGCCAACTAACATATCTAAACATCCATTGCAGAGATTGGGCAAGAAAGATTGCAAGAGCAGCAAAGATATAAATTTAAGGACAGGGAAACCATGGGAAGGAAAAATAGCAAAGAAACAATGAACCACCACAACCCCTCAATAACAGTACTCACCAACCCAGAATGGTAGAGATTATCAGACGAACAATTCGGACCTTTAATACTAGAATCAATACAAGATTTTCGGGAAGAATACAGGGAGAGTTGGAAAGAAATAAAGGAACAAATAAACAAAGAATCTGACACCCTGAACAGGAACCAAAGAGAAACATTGAAGGAAGTGAAAGATGAAATAACTGAAGTGAAGGCATCAATACAAACTATAAACAGTAGATTAGACCACATGGAAAATAGAATATCACTCTTAGACAATGACCATTCCAAAAATGAATCTATAGTACATAATTTAGAAAAAAAAATTCAACAGTATGAATTTGACATCAATGAGATCTGAGCCAATTTTAAAAGAGCTAACCTAAGAATAATAGGCATACAGTGGGATTAGAAGTTGAAAGTAATGGAATAAACAATCTTTTCAAAGAAGTAATATCAGGTAATTTTCCAAACATAGAGAAGTTGACACACAGGTACAGGAAACATATAAATCTCCCTGGAGACAAGACCAAAGAAGAGGTTCACCACGCCACATAATAATCAAGTTGACTAATGTAGAGGCTAAGGAGAGAATTCTATTTTTTTGTGTTGTTTTTGCAGTACTGGGGATTGATCCTAGAGGCATTCTACCTCTGAGCTACACCCCTAGCCCTATTTTTTTATCTTCATTTGGAAACAGAGTCTTACGAACTTGTGGAGGACCTCACTAAGTAGCTGAGGCTGGCTGTGAACCAGGATCCTCCTGTCTCAGCCTCCCAAGTACTGGGATTACAAGCATGCACCACCACGCCCGGCTTGAGAGAATTCTAAAGGCAACAAAAGTAAAAGGCCAAGTGACATTTAGAGACAAACCAATCACAATCACTCCAGAACTCCCAAATCAAGTCATGAAAGCCAGGAGAGGCTGGAGTAACATATTCCAATCTCTGAAAGAAAATAAATTGCAGCCAAGATTCTCCTACCCAGGAAAACTCTCTCTCAAAATTGACAGGGATATAAAAATCTTCCATGACAAACAGAAACTGAAAGAATTATGTTTTCCAAACCAGCACTAGAAAAAATACTCAAAGAGATTAACTACAAAGAAGAACTAACAAGTAAACATCAGAACCAGAGAAACAATAATTTCCAGGAAGGAAACAACTAAGCAAAGAAGAATAAACACCACCAAAAACAGAAGTCATAACTCAAAATGTTAGGAATTAAAAATCATCTCTCAATAATCACACTGAATATAAATGGTCTCAACTCCCCAATAAAAAGGCACAAGGTGACAAAATGGATCAAAACCCAGAATCCATCTATGTGCTGCCTGCAAGAAACACACCTTACAAGCAAAGATTCCCACAAACTAAAGGTGAAGGGCCAGAGTAAGGTAATCCATGCCAATGGAACTCGAAGACAAGCAGGAGTGGCAACCATGATATCAGATAAATTAGACTTCAGGCCTAAGCTTATCAGAAGAGACAAAGCAGGTCACTTTTTACCAGTAAAAGGAATAATCCGGCAAGAGGAAATAACAATTATCAACATCTATACCACAAACATAGGTGCAGCCACTTTCATAAAACAAACTCTGTATGATATAAAGACACACATAGCTCCCAATACACTAATACTGGGAGACTTCAATACTCCTCTTACATCTCTAGACCGATCTTCTAGACAAAAGGTCAGTATAGATGCCTCAGACCTAAAGAATACCATAAACCAAATGGACCTGTTAGACACATATAGACTCTTTCACCCAACTGCAGCTGAATTCACATTTTTCTCAGCTACACATGGAACCTTTTCCAAAATAGACCACATTCTGGGCCACAAAGAGAGCACTGGCAAATTTAAAAAATGTAACATAATTCCCTGCATCTTTTCAGACCAAAATGGAGTGAAACTAGAAATCAACTCTAAGAAGCCCCAGAGTAGCCATGTAAACACATGGAGACTAAACACCACACTGCTGAATGAGGATTGGGTCATACAAGAAGTAAGGGGAGACATTAAAAAATTCCTAGAAACCAATGAAAACAGAGACACAACATATCAAAACCTCTGGGACACTTTGAAGGCAGTACTAAAAGGAAATGTATAGCACTGTGTGCCCACATTAAAAAAACAGAAAATCACCAAATAAATAACCTAATGACACAGCTCAAAGCACTTGAAAAACAAGAACAGTCTAACCCCAAAGCTAGTAGAAGACAGGAAATTATGAAAATCAGAGCAGAAATTAAGGAAGTAGAGAATAAAAAATAATACAGAAAATCAACAAAACTAAAAGCTGGTTTCTTAAAAAAATAAACAAGATAGATAAACCATTGGCCAACCTAACCAAAATTAAGAGAGAATCAACCCAAATTACCAAAATAAGTGATGAAAAAGGGGATATTACCACTGACAGTATGGAAATACAGAGGATCATCAGAAACTATTTTGAAAAACAATACTACAACAAAATGGAAAATCCAGAAGAATTTGATAAATTTCTAGACACATATAACCTTCCTAAATTGAGTCAAGAAGATATAGAAAACTTAAACTAACCCATAACAATTAAAGAGATAGAAACAGCAATAAAGAGTTTACCATCAAACAAAAGCCAGGGTCAGATGGTTTTCCAAGTGAAATTTATAAAACATTTATAGAAGAGCTAATCCCAATACTCCTCAAACTATCCTGTGAAATTGAAAGAAACAGGACCCTCCCAAACACATTCTATTAAGCCAACATCACATTAATACCAAAGTCAAATAAAGATAGCTCAAGAAAAGAAAACTATAGGCCTATATCATTGATGAACTTAGATGCAAAACTGCTAAACAAAATACTAGCAATGCACATTCAAAACCACATCAAGAAAATTATACACCATGACCAAGTCAGGTTCATCCCAGGGATGCAAGGCTGGTTCAACATATGAAAAACAATTCATATAATTCACCACTTAAACAGGATCAAAGACAAAAATCACATGATCATCTCAACTGATGCTGACAAAGCATTTGACAAGATCCAACACCCACTGCAGAGAATTGGAATAGAAGGAACATACCTCAACATCATAGAGGCAATATACAATAGGCCCACAGCCAACATCATATTAAATGGAGAAAAACTGCAAGAGTTCCCCCTAAAAACAGGAACAAGACAAGGATGTCCATTATCACCTCTTCTGTTCAATATAGTACTCGAGACTCTAGCCAGAGCAATAAGGCAAAAGAAGGAAATCAAAGGGGTAAAAATAGGGAAAGAAGAGCTAAAACTATCCCTTTTTGCAGATGACATGTTACTATACTTAGAAGACCCAACAAAGTCAATCAAAAAACTTATAGAACTGATCAACAAATTCAGAAAAGTGTCTGAATACAAAATCAGTCTTTAAAAATCAGAAGCATTTCTGTATGCCAATCATAAATCCCCTGAAAAAGAAATCCAGAAAACAATAATAGCACCCTGAAGAATAAAATACTTAGGGATAAACCTAACCAAATTGGTAAAAGACCTCTATAAGGAAAACTATAAAAACTTGAAAAATAAATTGATGAAGTGTTGGGGTCTTAGCTGGGCCTGGCTAGACCTCACCTCTAGATGGCACCTGGCAGAGTGCCAGGAGCCGCTGCAGTTGGTAACATCCTAGGGCTGTGCCACACTAGAGTGTATGCACCAGCACGCCCGGCCCGTGGCCTGCCCAGGCAAGAGCTGTATGCAGGCACCTCATGGCTCAAGCCCTGTGTGGCTTTAAGAGCCTCCACCTCTGACCCTAGAGAGGAATGGTTGGGGAGGAAGGATGGTTGGAGATTGCAAGGAATGGCTACAGAGAACGAGAGTGGGGTAAGAGAGACGGTTACTGTCAGGGCTAAGAGAACGATTACTGTTACTGTTACTGTCACTGTTATTGCTTGGGCAACATCCTCGGTCCCAGAGAGAGAGAGAGAGAGAGAGAGAGGTATAATAAAGAGAAGCTTGAACCAGCAACATATGGTTATCGTCTCCATTGGAGCCTCACGGTTGAGGGTCCGGCACGGGGGACGATAATGAAGACCTTAGAAGATGGAAAGATCGTCCATGCTCTTGGATAGGCAGAATAAATATCATCAAAATGGCCATCCTCCCAAAAATGATTCAATGCAATACCCATGAAATTATCAAAGCCACTCCTCACAGACATAGAAAAATCAGTCCTTAAATTCATTTGGAACAACAAAAAGCCCAGGATAGCCAAAGTAGTTCTTAGCAACAAGAAACATGAAGGAGGTATCACAATACTTGACTTCAAACTACTACAAAGCCACAGTAATAAAAACAGCATGGTATTGTCACAAAAACAGACACATAGACCAATGGAGCAGAATAGAAGATTCAGAAAGAGACCCATGTGCTTACAGTCAATTGACTTTTGACAAAGGAGCCAAAAATATACACTGGAAAAAAGATAGCCTCTTTAACAAATGATGTTGGCAAAACTGGCTAACAATATGCAAGAAAATAGAAATAAACCCCACTTTCTCACCCTGCACAAGAGTCAACTCAAGGTGGATCAAAGACCTGGAAGTCAGGCCAGAGACCTTGCAGCTACTTGAAGAGGACATAGGCCCAACACTTCAACATATAGGCACAGGTAAAAACTTTCTCAACAAGACCCCTAAAGCACAAGCAACTAAAAGTAAGATCAATACATGGGATTGCATTAAACTGAAGAGCATCTGTGCAGCAAAGGACACTATCAAGAACCTCAACAGAGAGACCATATAGTGGGAGAAAGTTTTTGCCAGCTACTCTTTTGATAGAGGACTAATATCTAGGATATACAGAAAACTCAAGAAACTCACAGCTAAGAAAACAAATAACCCAATCAAAAAATGGGCAAAGTATCGGGCGCCCCAGGCTGAACCCTCAGCCATGAGGCCCCAATAAAAGACGCCGGCTAAATGCTACTGGTTCGAACCTCTTTTATTATAACTCTCTTTTCCTTCTGGGATCAAAGCGTTGCACAAACGATAACAAACACAATACAGAGGTTGTCTTTCCAAATAATGCTTTTCCTACATCTTTCCAACTAACCCCCTCTCTCCGCAAACCACCTTTCACCAGCAACCGACAACCTTTCTTCCCAGAACTTCTCCAGCGACTTCCCAACCAGCTTTTCCCCAGCAGCTATCTTGCAGATCTCTAGCCAGCTAGCCGCGCGCTCTAGCTAGCTCTGCTCTAGCCTCAGCTCAGCACCAGGCCTAGCTTCAGCTCCGGCTCTCAACAGCAACAGCCACCCGACCACTAACTACTCCTCCTCCTACTCTTACTCCCCTCTACGAGAGGTGGAGGCCTTTTAAGCTGCGCCAAGCCTCAAGCCGCAAGGTGTCTCATACAGCTCTCACCTGGCCTGGCCACACCTCCTGCGTACTGGTGCATGCGCTCTGATATGGCACAGCCCTAAGATGATATTCACCTGCAGCTGCTTCTGGTACTCTGCCAGGCGCCATCTAGAGGCGAGGTCCAGCT